>JAVSBS010021913.1:20532-41804 GCA_033124195.1 Coracias cyanogaster
AGAAGCACCTCAAGTACTGGCATACCGTAAACTTATCATAATATCAAGAAGAAAACAAGTCTTAGGTGCAAACAATTGACGAAAAACTGTTCCATCCGTGTTTCAAAATGAAGCTGTCATTTATTATGCCTGCCAACCAAGCAGAGAGATCTTATGTTGAGAAAGCATTATTTTCCATTTTGAAAGAATAACCCTTCTACTGCCTATCTAAAGAAATTTTAGTTTTCATCTGAAATAACCTGCACAAGTTCAATGTTTTTCTCCTAATATGTTCACAGTTACCTTTTTTACATTGATCTTTCTTAAGAAGTCTGGAAACAATGTGAACTAAAAACAGTTTAGAATTTTACTTTTAAAAGTTTTAATGGTCTTCCATTTATACTTCACAGATAGTTTAAATGTCTTCATGGTCTGTTTATTGCCATCTATCTTAAGCCAGCAGTAGACTGTACCTCAGCAGCTCAAGTTGTGTTTATCAGAATGGTAGAGGTCATCCCAAATTCTTACTTGTTTTACACATCGTGAAGTCTGATGTGACTTACCTTTTCTTGGTTGTGCAAAACATTGACCTAATTCTACAACTTTCTTAAACAGAATGAAAAATTCGCACCTGAAAAAAAAAGAAACTCAAACTTTGGCACTACTTTTGAGTTTCTGTAACTGGTATCTAATTTCTTTTTACATTCTGTTTTTAAAAAGTAATTGCTTTATTTGCAACTCTACTAATCTTTTTTGTATGTTTGCTTTCCTTTCTATGTCTCTTTTCTAGTTTGGACTGTTTTTTCCATTCTGCACCACTCTGCTTTTCATCCTTATTATTCTGTCAGTTTGTTAACTCTGCTTTCTCAAGGTTAGAGAATCTTTGCTTTTCTAATATTTACTGTGTGTTGGTTTAATGATGAACATCCTTCTAAGACTCTTACATAATCACTGAAATAGCACAGCACTGCTCTGAAGTGTCACAGTATGTCGCAGTCTCAAATTATTCCTGATTTCCAGAGTTGTTCATGTGGAAGAGCCCCAAAAGGTTCTTCCTCAAACCTAGACCTCTGTGTCTCTTACCTGGTGGTAATACGTGCTGCTTAAAAGAGAAAATGCAGTTGCTTATCCTGTTGGAATTGCTGGGAAAACAGTGACAGAGTAGTAGCCCAAGATGACAGTTGACTGTTATCATTAGGACTAATATCCGTGGTTTTACTGGTTAAAAATATTGCAGAAAATTTAGTGATTAGAATGCATTAGATGAGATCAGTGTTGTTTACTGCTGTTCTGTGTGTGTAAATTGCTTTTATAGAACTCTCAAAGACATCAGTGTGCTTTGGTCTTTTTTGCATTACTAACATAAATGGTAAGAGTAAGAACGTTGCGGAAGAAGATGGGTTAGCTTTAAGTTAGCGCTGTAAATCCTCACCAAGAATTTGTTTTACTAGATGGAGCTGAACCTTCAGCTCATTTTGAGCTTTTTCAAAAGAGATGCCATCTTGTTGATATAAAAGAACCTGTTTGTCTGAGATTATAGATCAAGAATTGAACCTAAAGGTTAAGAGCAGTAGGCCGAAATAGGCTTTTTGCAGGTTTTCTTAAAGTGGCACGGCTTACATTGTGTAAAAAAACAAAACCAACAACAAAAAACAACTACCCTAAAGAAACAAAATAAGAAAACCCATCGAAAACAAAGCCAGCATAGGCTTCATCTTCTGAATTGGCCAATGTAAAACTAGTAGCAGAAATATCAGTAAGTACAATAGTAATTAATCCATTATGTTTTTAAAGTAGGGAAAGTTAACTTGTGATCCTTCCTGGTAGATGTTCAGAATGCATATGTGTGGATATTGCTGTTATCTAATGTTTGGTTTCCTTACAGAATTCTATTACCACAGCGGTGTAACTTTAATTTCCATTTTGAAAACGGAATGAATGGGACGCAGCAGCAGCCTAGTACTTGGTGCTGTGTTTCTTTACTTAAAATTTTGTAGTCACCAAAGTGTGTGGCAGGTATAGCATTACCAGCCATACAAGTTAAACTTACATGCAAGTTTCCTCTTAAAGAATTTTAACAGGAGTTCAGTTTTATTACTATTTTGAGCTTTAAAACTTGTGTCACTTGCATGGGTGTTGCTGTGTGGTAAATAGCAGCAAATAGTCTTTGTTTTGTCTTTAACTTGTATATTGAAGCTAAAAATGTTGGATTTTATGTTCCTCCTCCGCACCAGTTCTGAAAATAAGATTGAACTACGTTTTGTTCAAGTTTGATGCTGGTGTTAGTGTGCAGGATGTAACTGATGAGAGGAAGAGGCCTGGAAAGAATTTGTGCTTGTACCTAACAGATCCATGTTTGCCTCCATCCCCTTCCTAGAAATAAAAACTTTCTCTCCCTCTTTCATTTTTTTTATTCTCAGTTCATGCCATTTGTTCTAGTAAAACATGCACAAATATTCTATAGTTTTGCTGAATAACTCTCTGCCACAGTATGCTCAGATTTACTATTTAGGTCTGGCTCTTGGTTTTTGGTTTGTTTTCTTTTTTTTTCTTTGAATAAACGCATAGTCAATAGCATCAGGATTCATCTTTAGAGAAACTTCAGCATTTAAAGACTTTTGTGTTATATTAGGGGTATCACTTGCCTTTTTTTAATGGTATGCATATATTTTTCCTTTGAACTTTGTTTGTCCTGGATGACTTTATTCAAGACTTGAAGGAACTGATGTATGTATAGAAGCTAGTTACAGTGCCTTTGGCCTCCTAAACGTGCTCCTGTTGTGGTAAGGCACAGTAGGGCAATTGCAGCATTTGCTGAGCTGTCTTCAGCATTTGTTCTCAAGTCATTTGTGTCTTTTATTTTTTTTTTTTTAAACAATTTCTGCTACAGTTGTTGTCTCTTTATAAAGACATGAAGTAAATGGAAGCTCATGAGTGTAACTTAACCTATGACTTTGTATTATCAACGTTTCATTCAGTACTCTGGTGGTTTACATTAAACTAGCTCCATACCACTGAAGGCATTACAAATGAGTGCCTGTACTCTGCAACAGGAGGATCACCAAGGTGAAGAAGTATCAATATAGAAGTAGTAAACAAAACAACCCACTCTTGAATGAACACTAGTAAGCTAGCTAAATGTTAACTCTAAGATAAATCTTATTTTAGAACTAGATTGCTTTTGTTTGTTTGTACAATCAGGCGGTCCTGTGCTTTTGTGGAAGATGTCTTCAAGAGTTTACAGGAGCCAAACTCTGAGTTACTAGCTGTTGCGTTCTGTTAATATAGCATCTGGACTGTTCTGGGTTTAAGTTTGAAGATTTGAAATACAGTGGTACCAAGAGTTGTTATAAGAGGATAGCTCATGCTGTCACAAAAAAGTGAACATAGTTGTTGGACAGCATAAACTATAAACTAACTGTATTTAATTTTTATCTTTCAGAGTACTCAAGGACCGAATTCTGTAGCAGATTTTTCTGCAATTAAAGAACTTGATACATTAAACAATGAAATAGTAGATCTGCAGAGGTAGGTAAAGGAGGGAATAGTCATTGTTTCCTTAGATTCAGTTGTGCTGCTTACTGTTTTTTAAATAATGATTCAATGCATAAGAGAAAACCAGGTGGTAATAGTCTGCTGAAATAAATGTTTCGGGTGTCTGTAAACCTCTGTAGTACTGTTTAATGCTTCAGCTCTTTGTTCACTCAGATGAGTGCATTTAGTAACAGCCAAGACTGAAAAGTCTGTCCATCGTGCCTCCTGGGTATGTTTCAGAGAGCTGCATAGCTTAGCACTCTGACATGGAAATAGTCTCTCCTTCCTCTGTATTGGCAGATGAGAAGGGAGCAGTTCTTTAGGATGCTGGAACCACGATAGAAATTGGTATTAGTGGTCTTAGATTTGTAGAGGGGATTCTAAGGACTCTTTTCTTTTGGCAGTAAGAAAATAAAATAGGAAAGATCAAGAAGTATGTAGGATAGAGAGTGGGAAGATGACAGTTTGTATATGGACCTCTGCTAGGGTTTTGGTGGTGGTAAAGATGGAAATGCTTCTCTTCTGTTTAGTAAAACAAACTGCTGCACTGAGAGAAATTTGTTTTAATTTGAGGTTTGCAGACCCATGGGTTCCATTAATTATTTCTAAGGTAATAAAGAAAATTACTTCAAGTGACTAAGAAAATCAAATTATGTTTTATAGTCTTCGTCATTCTCTCAAGGCATAGCAGATATTTTTCTTCAGTGATTTTTTTGGTACCATTGTAAATTTACTGAAAATCCTATTAAGAACAGTTAATTCTCCTGTTTTATAAGTGAGGGAGCTTTGTCATGCTGAAATGTGCCTGTCCTTTTCGTATCACTTGCAGGAAGGATTTAATTTGGCAATGTGTCAAAGCACAGTCTGTTTCCTAAATACATAAATGTTTTTTCACTTCAACTGCTTATTCTTCCTCTTATTACTCCCACTGCCTCCTCACTTCTTCCTGCTCTCCCTTCCTTGGTTGCTCTTTAGGTTATATTAATTCTGGTTCTGGACTCTCACATGTAATAACCTGAAGTATGATTTACAACTGTGTATATTTGCTGTTAGTATTTTAGAGGGGAAAAAAATTGTTCACTAGCATGAATTTTTTTTAGCTGAAGCTGGTTTTCAGTAGGTGGGCTTGCAGCCTAAGGTGCAAGTCAATCTGCTTGTGTCTTGTTTTCTTACTGTGAGGTATGAAGGAACCATTGCCTTTGGGAAGTCATTGCTTCTGTTTCTTCAGTGGCAAATACGCTGGGACAATTATTTAAGACACATTTGAATGATATTAGATTGATGAAGGTATGATGGGGCAACTATTAGTATGTATTTATTTTTAGAAAGGGGAAATTCACTTTGATATGATTCAGAGGTTCACAACAGAACTGGATTTAACAATCAGAGTCTTAAGCCTGTATTGCCAAACTGAAGTATAATAGCAAGAGGTTTGTGTGGTTTTGTGGAGAATGACTAGATAGTGAGTTGTGGCTCAAGTAATTTTTTTTTTTTTTTTTTTTTCCAAGAAAGTTCATTTCTTTGCTTACTTGGAAATCCTTTAGCCCCTGCAGAAAGGTTATTTTGGCAGCAGAGTAACTGTTACTTTTCTGTACCTTCCCTAGCACAGGTGGCAGTGCCAGGCAACTGCTTCATCTTTGTGGTAAATGTAGGAAACTTTTTTTTCCCTTTGGCAGATCCACATTTCTGTTATACCTGGTGAAATGCACTTTCAGTCGTCATAGTTACCACATTAAAATGTAATTTAAACTTATCTTCTTTCATAATGAACAGAAATATATTGTTCAGCTTTTGAACTCAGTGTGTAGTAATTCAAGTGGGTGATTCCATTGAGAAGTATCCATGAGAGCTGCATTTCTGAGACCCAGTAATAGAGATCAACTCTATTTTTGAAGTGCACTTAAAAAAAACGCACACAAAACCCCCAAAAAACCACAACGCAGCAGAGGAATTGCCCAAAAGAATGACAGTGTGTGGAAAACAGCTTTTTTTGAGAGACCAAGCAAAGTATACGGAGGTGATGTGCTTGTGGCACAGCAGTTTTGTGTGGGAAAGACTTCTGGTAGCAAAAACTGTTTCAATCTTATTCAATAAAAACAATGCCAGGAAGGTGAAGGTTGAGGATCAGATCAAGAATAAAATGCAGAGCAGTTATTAGCGAGGATAATTCCCTTCTGTTAGGGGGATGATTTGCGCAGGGACACTGTGGAATCTACATAATTTTGAGCCTGTCAGCACTGCTGTGCCTGTAAGTTCTGTTTCAGTTGCACTATATTTTTAGAATGCTATTTGAAGCTTTTTTGATCAGCATGGTGGGAGGCTAGACCAGATGTTCTTAATTTTCTTTTTTTTTTTTTTTTGAGCCGTAAAACCTTTTTATTCCCCAGCAAACCTTGCTTTGCTTTCATGCATTCAAAGCTAGCTACAGCCCACAAGTTAGTGGGATTTCTTCAAGCTTTACCAATACCCCATTCCTTTGTAGGCGTGTTAAGTAGTTGAGCTTAACTTGGTGTATGTCACCAGAGGTGCGATCCTTCACATATGTTGGACGACAACAGTTACATTGTCCTGAATATAAATCAGGTTAAAAGGTGCATAAAGCTGGTAAGTTGGTCTCTCAGGAGTAAGGAAACAGCAAAATGTCCCCAGAAGAACACAGCAACCTCTTCCTGCCATTTGGATCAAGCCTTTGTTTCAAGTTTCAGAGATCTACAGCTTCTGAGCAAAGCAATGATAAGAATTCTAATGTAGGCTAGCTTACTTCTGACCTCTGGTTCGGAAGTAACTGAGCTGTAGCAGCTGAAAAGGTTGGGGGAACAAAGGGCAGAAGAAACAAGGGAAACCCTAGGCTTTTTTTCTAGCATTGCCAAACTGAAGTACTACTACATTAGGAATTCCCAAAATTGCAAATTGTATGTGAAGATAAGAAATGTTGGGCTGTGAGCGTAGACACTGGTACCAGTTCTGTGAGGAGTCATCTGCTGCTTATTACAGAGAAGAACTATGATTTTTTTGCTTTTGTAACTCAGGTGGTCCTAAGTGTTGGCCATCAAGAAGCCTGGCTAAGGTTGTTCCATGTTTGGCTTGAATGCCTCTTCTGACATGGAGACTCTGCAGTTGTCAGCTATAATAAGTATCTGCAATGTGCTGGCTCCTGTTTATAAGTTACTCCATTCAGAAAATAGTATAAAACTTCCGGATTTACAAAGATTATTTGATTGTAAGTCATTAAATATCTTCATTGGAGGAAACATCTATTAGCTCAGGGTTTTTTTTTTAATCATTACATTCAGTTTATTTGGTAGGAGATTCTTCTGACTTTCCTACTATTAAAATACGTAGGGAAATTGTGTTGCTTTCATGAATTGACTTGACTTGGTTATGAATGTCCTTTATTGGCAAGACCGCAGTTCTTTTTGAGTTGTGGTTTTGGTTTTTTTTCCAAGTGCTGATGTGGTACGGGACTTTATGGTCCAGGAAATCTGTCATATCCAATAAATCAATTTTGTCACTTGTTTTTGGTTCTTTCAGTTGCTGAGCATTCCTACAGGGACATACCAGATAGTTTGTAAAAGAAATGGAGGCATTCAGAAGAATTAGTGAATTAAGTAGGTCTGTGTTGCCTTTTTTTTTTTTTTTTTTTTCTGAAACAAAGAGGCATTTCTGGGAGGGAGGAGGGGATGTGTTATGTGTAGACTATATACACTCAGCTTGTTTTCCTTTGCCTGAGACTGCTGCCTAAGCTTTTCTTGTTCTGCCTGACAATACTTCTTTCACTTGGTTCTTTCCAATTGATTGTTTTTATTGTGATTTGGCCAGTGTAAGCTGCCTGTGGGTGGGTGTTGTATCCTGTTGTTTGCAAGGTTTAGGTACCTGCCTTCTGTTGAAATAAGTCATCTTCATCTCTCTGACAGTCTCTGAGGCATATCAGTGACAGTGATGTGGGAAGGCTGCATATTAAAGCATACATACCTGCTTGCTTTTCTCTCAGTTTTCCTACCAGAGCAGGAAAAATAACAAGTATTTGTTTACCTAGTAAATTATTCTTTTTTATCTTCAGTCACGCCTAATAAGCCTCAATGTTTGCTGTGCTTGATGTGTGTCTGAGGGCTTGAAGGTATTTTTCACCCTAAGCTGTCCTTAGATCTGTGGAAGCGCTTTGTTGAGATTGAGACCTTTTGGTCACGCGAAGTTGTGGAAGGCAAAATCAACAGAACTTGTTTCAGCCCTGTGTTGCAAGGCTTTAAATAGGACAACTATGCTGCAAATAATGGTTTATTGAGCTGGAAGTGTGCTGTAGCTTTGATGGAAATGGTAAAGATTTGCTTAGAAATTCCATGGTACTTTTTCTGATGAGAGTGAAGATTTTTATGAAGCATGGAAGTTCACACTTAACTAGCTGTGTTCTTCAAAGTCCCTCTTTCCACACTGAACGTCTGTGACATCTGGATTTTTTGGTTAGTGTTCCATAGTACATGGTTTAGCAGTAAACAAGAATTCCTCAGCTTGAGCAAAGAGAACTTAGAGTAGAGCTGCTTTACTTTGGAGGCAGAAATGTTTTCTTCTCTATTAGATAAGAGTGAGCAGTAAGATTAATAGTTTTAGATTGATTACCAGTCTGCTGCTATTAAAAGATGAAGCTATCTTAATTTCAATATGTAATATAGTACTACTGATACAATTTGATAGCGTTCCACTATGGTATTTCATTTTGAAATGTTAGGTTTATCATTGTTCAAATTGTAACTTTCAATGTGCATGCTCATGTATTAAAAATCTCTACGAAAGTAAATATCTGTATACAGAAGATAGTGTTAAAACTGTAAAGCTTAATCATAGATTCACAAAACCATAGGATGCTTTTCTGCATCTCTGAAAGGAGAAACGATTCCATATACTGTCTAGAGATAAACACTCTTGGGATTTTTTTTTTAAAACTGTAACACTTCTGAGTTGTGCGTTGGGTTTTTCCCCTTCTTAAAGCTATTGTTATGTCTGACTGCCAAGATTTTATTGAAGATAATTCCCCTGTCATCAGTAGTCGCTTTTAAACTTGAATAAATGTCTGTAGAGACAGGCTTGATATGACACAGCAAATAACTACCTATGGAGTCTCAGATAGCGATTACAGCAAGCTAAGCCTTTCTTCTGACTGAGCTTACCAACAGACATCTCCAAAATCTGACAAGTAAAATTCATTAATTGGCTAGATGGGCCTGCTGAAAATGTTTTCTAGCTGCTGTTAGCATAGGAATTCCTGTGTTTGCAGGGGTTAATAGTGGAATCTGATGCAATCCCTCCCACTTTTCCCAGCAGTTTTCATTAGACAAGTGCTCCATAGCAACAGTGAGATCACTGGAGACAGTATTTCATTGATTTCTCCCTCCCGCCCCCTTCCATTTTTGAGCCATTCTTATCACTGAAGTGCAGTTTGGTGAAAAGACGGGGTTTTTATGCAGAACACTTACGTGGGCTTCTGTCTCATAAATAATTTGGAAAGCAGAAATCCCTTACTTCTTTTGTTTTTGATGTTTCACTATGTATTTAAAGAGAGATACAGGCTTAGGGGGCTGGATAACTGTACCTGCTGTAGCTGATGTTCTCAAGTATTCTTGCATTGTTTGCTGGTCTTCTAGGGAAAAGAATAATGTAGAGCAAGACCTGAAGGAGAAAGAAGATACCATCAAGCAAAGGACAAGTGAGGTCCAGGTAAATAAGACAAAATTATTGTTCAGACACCTGATAGTGCACCATGTGGTGCTTTAATTACAGTGGCATTGCTGAGTCTTTAGATTACATCACTTTATCCAGTAAAAAGAAAAAAAATTGGTGGCTAAGAAAAAGAATGTTCTCTAGAATGTGTTTTTTATATGAATGTAGGCTGGTGTAGGTGTGTATATTGATGTAAATGTGTTAGCTCCTAGGATATGCAGTCTGCATGGGGTTTTAAATGAAATATAGTACAAAAGAAGAGATTTCTTTTTTTTTTTTTTTTTTTTTTAGCAAGGCTATGTAATATATAATTAAAACTAAAGAAGACACTAGCACTGCAAATTAATAAACTTAAGTGGCTGAATTAAAAGGCTTGTATATAGGGCTGCTTCTTAAGAGTCGCAATAATTACTAGTCTGGGAAGAATGTTGCCTCAAGTTAATTTTGCTTAACAGAAGTGAATTTTAGAAATAATCTGTTTGATTTTCATTTAAAAGGATGGCATTGAATTTCTAGATTATTGGAAAATTTGAATTTTACAAGTGTTTTGCAGGGATTAAAAATTATACAGTCAGCATCGGTGTTCAGGGTGCTGAGAGTCTAGCCAAGCTCTCAATTAAATGCTGCAAAGCAATATTTCAATTTCATTTTAAGCTGGAGTTGCTGCTTTAAGAAAAAAATTCTATGTGATACCTGATCAGTTAAATTTTTATTTCTGCATTTATTTTAGGAATTTTTCTTAATTCAGGTAATTTTTGATTAAGAGCAAATAATGCACAATTTCTGCATTTCAGTTTGTGTTGGGCAGAGAGAGCCAATGTGTCAAAACTGTTGTGAATTTTAAGCGTGGCTATTTAATATCCTTAAAGCCTGGATGATAATTAATAGTCTGACCTTTCAGAAGATAATCAGATGCAGGCCTGTTAGTCACGATGGCAGCCAGATTCAGCCGCTGCAGGAATGCATACAGAAGTTGCCAGTGTCTGTGATTCTGTCCGTCGATGCAGAGGTCATTCCCGCCCCCCACTCTGCAGATTGTCTTTTCACACCCCTAAAAATTCTTAGGGGTATTCCTGGCTTCGCACACAGGATGAATTTGTTTTGTGTATTCTGGAATCTCTGTGTGGTCATGTGAAGGTTGAGTTCTCTAGTGCCTTGGTACAAAAGGTATAAAGCTAAAGAAGCCTTACCTTAATGTTACAGTATTCGTGTTGTCTGCATATGCTTTGTGTTTGATGGTCAGCAGCATGGCAGAATCAATTAAGTCACTGTAGCTAGAGCAGTAATGTTGGAAGCCACTGTCCCAGGTCTTTAACAGCTTAGTGATTGCACAAGCCATTTGTCCCTTGTTAAATGCAGAGTTACAGAGTTCTGCCAGGCTGCAGAGGAGGAGCAGTCTATTACTGGCTTGTCAGAAAAATGAAAAACCGTCAGGAAATGGCTGCAGCGTTTATTTAAGCTGGTGGCCCTTTATCTCTGGTCCCTTTTTTGCTCCTGAACATTGAAGGAACTGCATGTTCCAGGAAACTTTCTAGAACTTTACATCATGGTTTTCTTTCTTCTGGTTTTATTCTAATGATGACGTTTCTAAAGCTCATGTTCAAAAGCAGCGTGTTCTCATCTGCTGCCTCAGATCAAGCTCGTTTCGTGGCATCACATTCCAGGGTTTCTGATACCAACGTTATTTCCATGGACACAAATTATAATCTCAAATATACCTATGGTCTGTGATCAGTTGAACTGATTGTGTACGAGGAGGGAAAGAATGACAGCTTTTTATTCCATAAAATATATATTCTATGTAAACAGATACTAAAAAGCAAAGACGAAAAAAGCTGGAAGGAAAACATAGCATGCTGATGAGTTCTGATGTGCTTATTATAATATCAGCTCTTTTAGTAGCAAAGATTAGGGGGTGATTTTTCTTAAAAATTTACGGGTAGAGTTACAAAGATGAAGAAAGTTCTAAGGCACCATTTCATTAACTTATTTTGTGATTGGATTAGCGTTTTCCTATAAATGTGGGAAAAATAAACTCAGATATTAAATGTTCTTCTTGGCAGTAGAGAACTTTGTGTTAATGTGTAACAAAACCATCAGCTTTTGACCACATTCCAAGTGGCATCTGAAAATGCCTTTAGCTGGCTGTCCCCCTACTCTCATTGAGAACCTGCTCTCCTAGAGACAGACGTTGGAGGACAGGGTGCTTTGGCAGCTAGACCCTGCCTCAGGCAGGGCTTTTGGGCACAGTCACAAGACTGTCCTCTTCCATCTACCACTTCACAGGTCTGGGCATGGCTTGTCAGTCTGAAATAAGGGACAGTTCTCCCGGCTTTCCCAACAATTAATTGCATGTTCCCTAGAATTTTATTGACATGAAGTCAAAAGGTCTGTGTATTGCTTTTCAATGGGACACTGAAAATTTGTAAAGAAATTTTTAGAACAAATGCATGTAACTCCTGAACAAAACATAATATACGTTTATGTCATTTGGGGATAAAAATGTAACTGCATGTGAGAGACTGCTTCAGAGAAGAGTGGGGTCGGAAAAAAGTGAGAGGTGTTTTGGGACTGTGGCCTTCTAAGTAGTCCAGAATGTTTCTGAACTTCTCTTCTATCCTTTTGATCTCTTTGTTGATCTGAGGTGTTGTTTGGTTTTTTGTTGTTTGTTTTTGTTTTGTTTTGTTTTTTTAAACAGTTTCACACTCTTAGTATCCCACTCAGCGCTGGATTTTCTCTACTCTTTGTTGCAGAACACCAAAGCCATTAGAAATTGTTCTTTCAGGCTTCACAGTTCTTAGCACATGATGAGTTTGAAGTACAACCCCTATGATTCAAACCAGCAAGCTATTAAATCCCCCGTCTACCTGTGGAAATACAGACTTCTAGACTTTCCATGTCCTACACTACATTAGCATGGAAAGATTGTAAATACAATAAGAGGATTATTATTACCATAAAAGCGCTAGTTTGTACCACCTCAAGTATGTTAATGGTTTTCACATAGAATCTCATTCAGTACTTGAATATTAAGATGCTTCTTCCCTGCTGAGGGTGTTCATTGAAATCAAAGCTTAACTGGAGCGTGGTTTACTTCATGAAGATGTACCTTTGAGTATTATCTCCAGTTCTGTGTGCTGTATTTATTCCAACCTTTAATCTTGGAATAGTTACGTGAATGTTTTTTGTTTTGGTTGTTTGGTTGGGTTTTTTTTCTTCTTTTCTCTTCTGGGAGCCATCAGGCTTAGTCAAGTCTCTTCAGTGCTTCTCTACTGCTGTGACAGACATTGGGATTCAAGGCACAGCAGCAAGAGTGGAGGTGATCTATATTTAGTTTGTGCATATGTGAATTCTTCCTTTTGGAGAAAGGAGACCGAAATCTCTTGATGCTGTTAGTTTTTCTCCCATTGCTTGTGTTGAGTGTCAGCTTATACTTGCCTTTGAAAGAGATATAAAAAATGAATGGATCAAGAGTGTCCCAATTATCCAAGTCAGTAGCTGCTTTAAGAGCTTTTCATGTATGCACCAGTTTCTTTCGTAGACCAAAAATAACCAGTAATTCACCTAGTCTGACTGGTGATCATCAGTCATATAACCTTCACTGAGCTTCAGATTTACTTGGGAGGGGGCTTGTGTGGTTTTTTTATATTTTCTGTTTTATTTGGGGTTCTTTTTTTTTTTTTTTTTTCATTAAATGATGTTTCTTTAGGTAGTCTTCCAGTCATCTTGAGGTTACAGATTTCCCCTAGCAGCTGACTGCTGCACCATATGCCTTTCTATTTCTGTCTGGCTTTTTTGTCCTGATTATCTGGAGGTGTTAGCACACATGGACAAACTATATCTAGCTCATCAAAATAAAAAAAAAAAACCCAAACCAACCCAAAACCTCCAAACAAAACACCCCTAGAAAAGGACAACAGGATCTTTGCTTAGAGCAACACATGAATGTATGATCTAATCAGAAATTCAGATCAGCTTGTGTTCTTATCCTCCTTAATTTGTTTTTATCTCTATTCAATTTTTACTGCTGTTCATGATTCTTTAATTACCATATTTTCTCGGAAAGGCTGCAGTCTTCCCTTTTCATCTAATACTTCTCCTTTTGTATTAATCCTTTTTGATCTCCTTGTATTATCTCTTCCTCTTGACTTTGACAATTCTTTTCTTCCTAAATTCTTTTCTTGACTTTTTTTTCAATGTTCTCTCTGCAGTTCGTTGAAGTGTAACTGTTCCTGTTGCTCAGAATTGAACTAATTCTAATATGATGCTACTTAATGTACTTAGAAGACAAGATACATACTTACTGCTGTTTCATAAATTAAAGATGCCATATTGTTGTGTATATAATGTGCATTTCTTAGCCATATGGAAAATTTTGGCTGATTTTTGCAAATTCAGAGGCAAGGACGCTCTGGAAGGGAGTGCATTTGGGTTAATAATGCACAGGTTTGGTTCTTTTCTATGTTGCTAATACAAGTTCCTATTTTTGGCAATGTGTTTTTGAAGGGGAAGGAGCAGAATAAAGAATTTCTATTATTAAAGTACTCAGTAAAACATATTGCTAAAACATAGGAGGGGGGCAGTGTAGCAGTGCCTGCATTCGAAATGAAACCCTAACCTCCCTGTGAGTTAAACGGTTAATCTGTGTGTGGATGCATGATCTTCAGTGTTTCAATGAGATTCTTCTTACTAAAGAAATAAACCAAATTGCAGAATGGTGGGGGTTGGAAGGGACCTCAAGATCATCTAGTCCAACCCCCCTGCTAAAGCAGGTTTACCTAGAACAGGTTCTAAATAACCTGATTATTTTCATGTCTTAGAATTGGAGAACACTTGCTTGTCTGATATGTTGTAAATACTAGCTTTGGAAAGATCGTTTGTTGATACTTTGAAATCTGAATTAGTACCACAGTTTATACTGCAGAATTTAGTGATTAGGAGGAGAGGGGGAACAAATGCAAAACTATTCTGCTTTATTACAGGATCTACAAGATGAGGTAAAGCGGGAGAGCAGTAATCTGCAAAAGCTGCAAGCTCAGAAACAGGAAGCCCAGGAAATCCTTAATGATCTCGATGAGCAGAAGGCCAAGTTGGAAGAGCAACTTAATGAAATCAGGCAGAAGTGTGCAGAGGAGGCCCATTTGGTAAGCTCTGGTGGCTAAGGCCCTTGAAACAATAAATGCTTCAGTTTTAAGAATTCGGTCTTGCAGTGTTAGAGTTGTTGGGGCAGGAGGAAAAGCTTAAATGAAGAAATAGCCAGAGTGTCAAAATTTTGTGACCAACAGAGAATAGTAAATATGTCGCTTCAGTGAACTCCTCATGTAGTATCAGAGCATCAACAATACACTGAGATATACTTGCACACACACAAGGTTAAGTGCAAAAAAAAAAAAAAAAAAGTGCAAAATTATAATGCAATATAAGTGTAATTAGAAGCACTAATTACTGGGACTGATTTTGTAGTAAAAAATCATAGAATCATTTAGGTTGGAAAAGATCTCTAGGATCATCTAGTCCAACCTTCATCGAACATCTCGCAAAGAGAGGAATCCTCTTATGATTATATAGATTTATTTTTTTTTTTTTTTCCCCTAACATAAAGCTATAGTGTTTCCTTAAGGTCTAAAATAATGTTTTCAGTATTAGAAATATCTGCGTTGGTCACAGAAACAGCTAGAATACTGTGATCTGATTGAGACCAGTAGGAAATGAACCTTTTGTTCAGGTATGATCTGTAATCTATGCAATAGCTCTAAGCTGCTATTTGGATGTGTTTGGAAGTGTTGGGGGGTTTTTGTTTTGGTTTAGTTTTGGGGTTTTTTAAATTTGGTTTTGGAATATTGTTCATGCTTTAGATTGCCATGCTGAAGGCTGAAATAACAAGCCAGGAATCAAAGATTTCAGCATATGAAGATGAGCTGACCAAAGCTCAAGAGGAACTGAGTCGCCTGCAGCAAGAAACTGCAGAGCTTGAGCATTGCATAGAGTCTGGGAAAGCACAGCTGGGACCTCTTCAGCAACATCTGCAGGATTCGCAGCAGGAAATCAATTCAGTAAGGCAGTGTGAGAGACTTCCCCCCCCCACACACACCCCCAAAATATTTTAGCTGACAATCTTTAGTGTGGTTTTGCTTAAGGGAAAGGCGTTTTCTTTTTTCTTTACTGTTTGCTCTGTCTTTAGTGGCTTACACACGTTCTGTGCTAGTGGTTGTTAGGATTCTTAGAGGCTGACTCAAGTCACTCAAGGTACTTCATGATTTTTCTGCAAGTTTTGTTAATAAAAAGGGATTAATTTATTATACTTCATAATTTGTCTTAATGTAATGAATGAAAAATGGATAATGCATGTTTAAATTATTTGTCCAGTAGTTATTTAAGCTCTCTTCCTTAGACATGCCAGGGGCACACTCTCACTATTCTTTAGTTGATGTGTAGTTGGTACAAAATTACTAATAACTTTTACTTAGTGCATTGTTGAAGGGGGAAAATAAAGTCAATGTAAGAATAAATTGGATTAAGACTAGACAGTGAGAAGCAGAGATGGCTGCACTGGATTTTTAATCACTGTGCCTTAAAGTGTCTGCTGTTAGGTTAAAGAAACACTTTGGCTCCTGTCTGTAATCAGTGATTTATTATTACTTCAGTGATGTGACAGCTTGCACACCCTTTCTTCATCATACTTCCCCTTCTCTGACTTGCCAGCCCTCTAATATATTAGCCAGAGTCACATCGTTATTTAATTAAAAACAAAATCAAAACCCTCCTATGAACTTTGAACCCTGGAAGTGGCTGATTTTTGGGCTGGTCATATCACACAATTCATGTTTGCACCTTGTTAACAATTTTTTAAGACTTTCACTGCATGTGTTCGTGCAAGATCACTTTCTTCTGTTGAAAAGACTTATTCATAATTTTAAAATTTGGCTTTGAGGTTTGGAAACTAAGTTAAAAAAAGGATTTTCTATTGTTGGATCACAGGTAAAAGATTGTGCTACTTTGATGTTAACACACTAGTAAGAGTTACTTGCAAGGAATGGATCTGAGGCTGGTAATATAAGTGGCTACACTTGACTGTACTACAAACTTTTTTTGATAGGTTTTATATCACTACTAATTTTATTGCTCTTACAACTAATGAAGAATAGGTGCTTTGGTGCTTTAGGTAAGATTATCTAAGGGTTGAAAGACACTTGGTGTTGTCTTTGCTGCCTCCTGACTTGTGACACGTGCAAGGCAATGAACACTAGTAGGTGACTGACCTAGCAGAAGACACCTAAATATCTGAGGAATGTTCATCCTTCTGCATAACCTGCCCAATCCTCTAATCCCTTCATGACTGGCAGGTTGATTGTAAATGCTGTGAGGAACTGCATTAAACGTATTCCTGAAATAATAATGTGTGAATGTAACAATCAGCTTAGGAAGATGTGCTGTGGATTTGGTAGAGTTCAAAAGTCATGTGGGAGAATAAATTGTAATTTTTCATCTTGGAAGATGAGAATTCTGATCAAGTAGCCTTTATAATTTAGATTTTAAGGTAATTGCAAATACATAACTCAAAGGGGAAAAAAAAAATGAAGAAGAAAGAAAGAAAAACCTACTAAAACCTACTAAACAAAGAAATCCTGAAAGCTTTGCAGCTCTTCTTAGGAGTTGGAGTAGGAACAACGCAACAAGTCCTGATGTTGCCAGTGATGCAGTCTGCTTCCTTGGCAGCAGAAGGTTTTCAGGTCTGTCCTTCAACCATATTGCATCTCTTCTAAATCAAATCTGTGCTTATCTCTCAAATTGCACCCTTTGATTGAAAGAACATGAGGTTTATTATATTTGCTTTTGAAGATAAGATTTCAGACCTATCTTTTATCTTATATTGAAGAGGGGATGGTCCTATGCTAGCTTCTGTGTGCTGCCATACTGATGCATACACCTCTATTTCTGTTTACAGGTGCAGACAAAGCTGCTTGAGCTGAAAGAATTGGAAAATAACCAATTTAGTTGGCACTCTAAGCCACATAATACACTTGTTAATGGAACAGCAGATCATTCTAGTCTCAGCAACAGCAGCAGTGAAACGGCTAACCTTAATGAGAATGCTGAAAGGGAAAGTACAGCAGAAGATGAACAGATAAACAGTGTGTCTCCAGTGAGTAGTGTTTTGCCTGCTTGATCATGATGTAATGCAGCTGTGAGTTGGAATAAGTGAAGAATGTATCAGGATTGATTATGTTTTTAAACACTTGCACAAGTGACATTTCAGGGTGTTATGCTGAGGAGGGACTATGTTTCTGCCATCTGAAAGTTGATAAGCACAAAAGGAGGCAATTTTAGCTTGGCTGGAAAGTGCCAATGATTTTTTTCTGTATTTGTTTTCAAAGCAAAATATTGTAAGTTGAATAGTAGAATTAACATTAAAGGAAAGCAGCTGCCTCCAGTTGGCGCATCCAGAGCGGAATAAAGAGTAATACAGAAAATCTAAAGCTGTCTTGCTTTACATGTCCCTCATTCTGTCCCAGTAGATTCTTGATTTTTGCTTTTTAAACTTTCACAAAGAACATTTCAGTATGTTCTAAAATAAGTATGAACCTCTTGAACTATCCTTTAGTATATTATTTTAGCTATTTAATGCTTTAAAATGATATTCTATTTACTTATTTATGGCAAATTGCTTTTATCCTTATATAGATAAGGAATAGTCCTGAAACAACAGCCTGTGTTGTGGAAGAAGAGAAGGAGACCCCAGCTGCAACTGTTACCAAAAAAGTGAGTTTGGTCAGATTTAGGGGAGGAAAAAGTAAACTAAAAAATCCTGGTTAAATTGTTTCAGGCTTGCATCATGTCATTTGGATCACAGAATCATAGAACAGCAGAGAAATAAAACTGTCACTTCTTATTGTTTTTATTTAAGGTGTGATGTCGTGAAAACATTTCATTTCACGTAACAGGCAGGTTGTTTTTGAGAAGTATTTCGGATCTCTGTTGATGACTTATGTAGAATTTTAACTCTCTCTTTTTTTCAGCTTTAAGAAACTAAGTTGTAACACAAGACGACGTAAGTGTTTTCCATCCTGCATGTGTTTTAAAAATGTAATTCCTTTCTCTTTCTTTTGCATTGTCCAGGAAGATCCATTTGCTGAATCTCATCCATTGCCTGATCTAGTTTCTGAAGGCAGCTTAGAGTTCTTCCAGTCTGACCCTTTTGTTGGCAGTAAGTAAACTCTTCTCTCTTAAGTGCAGATTTGCAGAAACGGGTCTTGTACAAACACCTTTCAGACTAATCTTCACCTTGGAACTGCTCTTTATAGAATAAAGAATTATTTATAGAATAAATGTGAAGATGTTTGAGTGACAGGAGTGGGGAGCCAATAGCGTTACGAAAATAGAAATAACAGAAATGAGAGTTCCAGGGTGTTGCTAATTAGCTGTGAAAATTGCAGCTTTTCCTCCCTGCTCCTTTTGAGTTCTTCTCTTACCTCTCTGCCCTCCAGTTGCATTTTCGTCTTAAAGGTGTGGGAATACCTGTGATACACGTGGTGTCACTAATCTGATTTGCAGCACAGCTCCACAGAGGGATCAGCTGAGGGTTCAGTGAGCTGTGGTGTGGGCAGGGTGGGGGTGGTTGAGAATGAATGGCTGTGGCCTACTTTTATGGTGAGTTTGGTGCTCAGAAGAAGGTAATGTGGAACTGCACCATCTGTTTGTCTTGTGCAAGTGCTATGCTTTATTTTAAGAAATTGTCACTTCTGAATACTTGCTCTGCTTTTTTTTTCCTTTCTGTTGGAAGAAGCGATCTGTCTGTTTGGAGCCACTTGGAGAAGGAGAGTTAATTTGGATTAACTGCTGAAGCAGATATTTTCAGCTACATTAATATCATTTTACATGCTTTCAGAATCAATGTGGCCTGATCAATTTAGCTCATATTGCTTAAAAAGAATAAGCTAAATTTGTTTCAGATCACTTGGCTTCTGAAAGAATGTCAGTGCAGATTTAATACTTTTAATGAATAAATTAATTTAAAACCATTTTAATGGTTTGTGGGGGTTTTTATTTAATGTTGAAATGGTTCTACTTGGAGCCCAAGGTCTTTCTTTCAGAGGAGACAGGTAGTAGCCAACATTCTGGGCTTTGGGTGCTCACTATGTTCAGGGGTAGATACCTACAGCTAAGAGACAGTGTATCTGTCTCCGATGTAGACAAGGGAGTAGAACTGATGCAGTTGGGACCATGCATCCTGTACAGAAATGAACACTTGGGAGCTACCGTCCATGGTGCCTGTGAGAATTCATCAAAACTGGGACTAAGCTTCTGAAGGTGGTTAGGCTGTATCACTGTGGTGGTAAATACTGCATAATGTAGGTGTTCCTGGACAATAGCCAACAGAAATGCATCTTTGAGATGGCTGCTTTTGTGTTTCATGATGGTAGTGAGCTACTTAACGAGTATTTGCTTTACCTTATGTGAGCTCTTGTAGTTCTACTGAAAATAATGAAAGTGTTCCTCTAAGACTTGGTTTAAATTCTAGCTGTAGAAACGTTTATCCAAAAGACTTCAACTGTGTACATGCTTCATTACAAGTAACATTTTTGTTTGGTTTTTTTTTTTAAAAAAAAACAACAGGTGATCCCTTCAAAGATGACCCTTTTGGGAAAATTGGTAAGTAGCTTAGTAACTTCTAATGCACTTGTTTTTCTAAAGGATTCCTACTAGAAGAGTATGTGGGGGAAAGCGTCACCACTAGCAATGCAAAAAAAGGTGGAAATGAACCAAAAAGTCACCATAGGGTGGGTGGATATATAGGTGGAGCTGGCCACTTGCGTTAAAGCTTTTCAGAGAAACCCGTTGCCAGTAAACTCCTCTCTCTTGCTGTTGGACATATCCTTAGTTGTGCTTCAGGTATGTGCAGGTGGTGAACAGAAGGCCTCAAACTCTTGATGCCTGTTTTGTATGCAAAGGACTGTGCTCTTTTAAAGGCTCTTAACTTTCCAACTTTCTTTAGAACTAAACATTGAAAAAGGTGGGAAGTCTCTATTTAGATTGGCTGTAAAGGCAATGTTGTTGGATTATTTGCTTGGTCCTGAATGGAATTACTGGTGACAAAAAAGCAAAATGGCCAGAAAGAAGGCTACAGCAAAATAGCGTTGAGCACTAAGTGTCAAATAAGAAAGCACAAATTGTGTTTGGAGAGAAGGAGGGTAGGGGAGTTCTGAGAAACATTAGGTTTTGTAAAATGCTTTATTTTTAGGGGACTTGGTTAAATAACCTATATGCTGAGATGATTCTGGAATTGGACCCTTGGCACCATCTGAAGTTTTCATGATGTGCAAGAAATGTTGGCTTGTCTAATACTTCGAATCACAGAATAAAAATTATTCCCAGATTAATTTCATACTTCAAAGGTCCTTGGTCTTAAATGTGTCACCTTCTTGCAGTATGAAAAAAGCAATATAGTGTTTAGTTTTTAAGACATCAAGCTAAGTAAAGCTACTCTAAATGTTAATGAGATGTTTACCTTTTAGATCCCTTTGGTGGTGATCCCTTCAAAGGCTCGGATCCTTTTGCAGCTGACTGCTTTTTCAAACAATCCTCCACTGATCCTTTTGTGACTGCTGGCACTGATCCATTTAGCACTGCAGACAACAGTAATAATACCACAGTAAGTTTGATAGCATGTCTTTTACTTCTATATATGATTTAGACAAAATAACCTATTTTGTACATTGGATATGCCTTGAAAAACTGATACTCAGAAATCATATAGGTAGAAGGTTACCTCTTACCTCATGGCTCTGTCTTGTCTTTTTTGTGTCCTATTTTCTTGAAATAGTCACAGATGAAATAGAAGTAAAAATAAAACCATTTTTAAAATGTTTCAGTGTGGAGCTTCATTGTCCCACATATAAGAATGTTTGAGAATAATGAACTAAGCTCTATTGGTAGCTGGTGGAACTTATCAAACCTTGAAAGAAACCAAGACTAATTTCACCAAGTTATGTTGAGATCCTTGATTTTTACCTCAAGCTTATAGGATCAATAAGTATGTTCTATATCTT
>JAVSBS010021915.1:0-10005 GCA_033124195.1 Coracias cyanogaster
ATTTAAGAAGACAAAAATGTTTGGGGTTTTTTTTTTTCATGGATTAAAAAAAGAGAAACCACAACTTTGGGGTACAGATATTTTGTTTATAAAAACTGGAAGTGATTTTGAGAAGTGGTTTTTAAAGATTCTTTTTTTAATAGAAAATGGTTTTAAGAAAACAGGAGAAAACTCAGTTTTAAGTCTTGGCTTTTTTGTCCAAAGGAAAAACATTTTATGAGGGGGAAAAAAAAGGAGAATAAAAGCCTTTGTGATCTTCTAAAAAAATACTTGGCATTTTTTGAACATTTCTATGTCTTTGTTTGCATCTTGCTCTGCCTCTTGATTAGTCTTCCCAAGATGTAATATTATTTATCAAGGAATTTTGTTAAATACGTCATACTCTGAAAGAAAGGTGACAGAAGAAGGTTCTTGTTGCAAGACAGCATTCCTGGGGGCAAGTCACTCTGTTAAGGCTCTCTGTGAGGCAGATAAACATGTTTATAGAAGAATTTCATCCCACAAAGAATGTTTGCAGTGAGTTGTCTTTTCCTTTCTTAAAAGTACAGCATATACGTCATCTTGCCAAATCATTGTTCTCACGTCAACCACTTTCCATGTTGAGAAACCACATACCTCCATGTAAAATTGCAGCTCTCCAAGGACAGCTGAAAGTTCAGGATGGTACTAGGTTTTGGGCTGGGATAAATTGCTGCTTCTACACATGGGTATGTCTGGGGGGAAAAGTGACTTGTTCTCCTTATGTTTCACCAAAGACTTACTAATTCTGGATTGTCAAAAACTGGGGAGAAATGATCCTCAGTGTATGATTTATTTTTAACATGAGACAGCCTCTGAAGGCATTTATAACTTTCTGTGTAGTAGATTTAATTACTATTTGTCCTTTCTTTTAGTTGCAGATACAGGCAGCAGAAGTTGACATCAGGGCCAATAATTAATACTGCCTATAATTAAAATTGCCTATAAAAATCATTAAGCTTGTCTGGATCTTATTTTCACTTGTTAACATTTGTTAAACCTCAGCCATGCAGAGTGGTACTTTCTGCACCAGAAATTTTCCTCAGAATGGAAGTGTCAAAAGCCAGATCACAAAGCGCTTGCTGAGTCTCCAGTTACGAGATAGTACGCAGTGCCCTCAAAGAGAAGAAAGGGTCTCTGGGCCTGAAAACATACCAACAGACACTATGACTAAACCAGGAACTATAACTAAAAAGAAGCAAGGGAAGCTGAAGTCAACTTGTTTATTAAGGGATCAAGAAGCTTCTCCTAAGAGGGAGCAAGAGTCAGAAGAGGCAGCCTGATCTGCAGCAGAGCAGTCACAAGAGCAGGAGAAGGTAGAGACAGAAATCATAAATGAAACAGAACTCACCTCATCCCTATCCTTAAGTGAGCTGCAAAATAAGCAAAAAGATTTTAGCTGTCACCCAGGTGAGCTAATTCTCAGCAGGTTACTCTGGTGATGGGATATTGGGACCAGTAGTCAGGAATTAGAGGGTAAGGAAGCCCAGCAGCTGGGATCCCTTGCTAAGAATAAAGCCATTGACAAAAGAATTGGAAAAAGAGCAGGAGTCCTCGGTCTTTGGCAGTGACTCCTGTCAAGTGTGAAGGACAGGTATCCCTTCAAGGAAGAACATGCAAATTCCCAAAGCAAACAGACCAACACTGAGGGAGGTATCCAGTATGTGAGGGAATTGGCTGTGGTAGAGGTCATCTATAGCAACCTGGAGGATGACCTTGTATCCAAAGATGCAGATGAAATCTAGTGTGTGAAAGTTTATACAAAATGTACTGATGCCCATACGCCAACACCCTGGAGCAAATGAGCTGGATAGACACAGTGGCACCAATCAGAGATGGACTGTCCAGACAACGCAGAGAATATGAATATGATCTCACTTTCTCTGTGCAGGCCTGCCTCTTGGCTGTGAAGGAACTGGCTCAAAAATTTTCTGAGCAGTCCAAGGGTAGGTCTTCCTCACACACTCCAACCAAAGTATCAGCTATTAAGAGTCAGCCTTTTTCTCTTCAAGGGGGAAGGTATCCTATGGCTCTTCCCGTGTGATCAGAGGGAGGACATGAGGAATTGGGATGGTGAACTTACCTGGAGACTAGAAGATTTGGTACAGGAACTGCAGGGAAAAACAACAGCCAAAAAGCCTCCATCCAGGAAAACTACTGTTCCTGTCTGTTGGGCAGGGTATAAAGGCTAACAGTACTTTTGACTCTAGTGAAGGGACTTACGTTTTGCAGTTACAAAAATCAATTAATGAAGACTCCAACCAGGAATAGAGGGGCTCTGCCTTTAGTCTGGTGGAGAAAAGGGACAACTGGGTTTACTGGAGTCTGTGGATTCAATGGCCTGCCGTGTCAGCCCTCCAGGTGTATAGAGCTCTAGTGGACACTGATGCACAGTGTACTTTAACACCATCAGATAACAAAGGGGCAGAATCTATCTGTACTTCTGCAGTGACAGGAGGATCCCAAGAATGGTCTGTGTTGGAGGCTGAGGTAAGCCTAATTGGGAATCATTTGCAACAGTGTTCTATTGTGACTAGTCTGGAGGCTCCATGTATCCTTGACATAGACTAGCTCAGGAGAGGGTACTTCAAAGATCCGAAAGGGCTTTTGGTTTATGTCTCTTGAGTACAAAGAAGTTTAAACAGCTGTATAGCTTGCTAGGTCTCTCAGAGCATCCTTCTATGGTGGGGTTGCTCTTGGTTAAAGAACAGCAGGTGTCAATTGTTACCATGATGGCGTGCTGACAACAATATCACACCAATTGTGAATTCCTGGTTCCTTCCATAAGCTGATCTGGTGACTGAAGAGTCAGGGAGTGATCTGTAAGACTCCTTTACCTTATAATAGTCCCATATAGCCAGTGCAAAAATCAAATGGAGAGTGGAGACTAACAGTGGACTTTTGAGGCCTGAATGAAGTCACACCACCACTGAGTGCTGCCTTGCCAGATGTGCTAGAAATCCAATATGAACTGGAGTCAAAGGCTGCCAAATGGTACGAAACAATTGATATAATGGATGTGTTTTTCTTGATCCTTTTGGCAGCAGAGTGTGGGCCAGAGTTTCCTTTTTTACGTACCACAGAAGGTATCCAGTACACGTGGAATTGACAGCCCCTGGGGTAGAAACACAGTCCCGTGATTTGCCATGGATTGACACAAACTGCACTGGAAGAAGGTGAAGCTCCTGAACACCTGCAGTATATTGATGACATCATTTTGTGGGACAATATGGTGGTGGAAGTGTTTGAGAAGGTGAGAAGAATAACAGATTCTTTTGAAAGCTGATATTGCTGTAAAACAAGGCCAAAGCACCTTGATTGCCTGTGCTGGGCTGGATGTTCAAAGGAGAGTCCCCTCAACACATCTGTAGTGGGTCTGGCTGAGCTGATTTTCCCCACAGCAGCCCTCATGGTGCAGTGTTTGTGCTGGGAGCTAGGAGGGTGTTGGTAACACACCCGTGTTGTGACTACTGCTGAGCAGTGCTCACACAGCACCAAGGCTCTTCCCAACATTCACCCCACAGTGGGATGGGGTGGGCAAGATCTTGGGAGGGGACACAACCAGAACAGCTGACCCAAAGTGACCAAAGGGATATTCCATACCAGAAAAACTGTAGCTATAACAGGCTGCATATTCAGGAATTGAGAAGCTATGTTTTTAATACTTTCAGTGAGTTGCCTATGTAATTATGGACAACATTCTAACGGTTCACTACTCTGATTACGTCTATCTAGGGCAACAAGTTGCATATAAAACTTATTAAATTAGTGATGCTTTTAATGTACTGCACTTAAAAATATATCAAAGTATATTAGAGTTTCTGTAAATGCTTCTTTCTGTGGGTAATGAATTTGCATTTTAAAACTACAAAATATTCCACAAAAAAAAAATTTTATTCTCCCAGTGAGCCCTCAGTTAAAGGTCAAAGTTTATTGATATATATGAAGGCCTAGTTTTTATAGCAATCATTTATCTAATAGAAGTGCTTATTATGATGGCAGCAATGGTTATGTACAAGCTTGTGTGTCTATATGTCCAAATATATTCACTGCAATCTATTCTATCTTGTTTTTGTTCTTCCACAGCTGTTACTACACACATTTCTCCTATGATAATAAAAGAGAAGTCACTGCCAAGTCATTTTGGACCTGCAACTGTAACTTAGGCCCCTAAGGAATCAAAGAATCACCACTTTAATTTTCAAAATTTCTATGGAAAGATACATAACAGCATTTCTATGTTATATCCCAATGCTTTTTCATGCCACAGTGATCAGCTAGAGATAGCCATCCCTTGAAATATAAAATAACTTTGTCTTGTTTGAGTTCCAAAGTATTTAAAACTACAATTGAGATAGAAATTATGAAAAGAAATGTTTGGGATCATGCTGGTTAGCCACCTGCTAACCAATCTATCCCTCTTTAGTTGAAATATTTTCTTCTCCAGTAAACTGTGTTAAGCCTGAGGGCTTATCCGTATTTATCTTTGCTGAGTTATAACTTTGCTGAATGCTGCACTCAACTACGGGAGAGAGAAACTGTTCTGCAGTGTACTCAGTCTGCCCTTATGGTAACCTACTGGCTATGTAAAAGCCATCTAGGGAGTAGCAGCTGCTCATATTTGGTTTATAATAATATTTTATTCACATTCTTGTATGTTAAATGTGAGTATTTTAAAAAATGTTAAGAAAGGCTTTTCTCTTTTTCATGTCAAATATTTGATGTTATTTTTGTAGACTTTGAGGTCAACATAACCAGCCTCAGAAGTTTCATACTTTTATAAGGCCAAGTGGTTTAGCATATCGTTTTTGTATACCCTTCAAATCAAAAATATGGCATCAGTTATGTCAACATAAAACACTTTACAGCTGCCTGTGAGACATGTGATTACTTAATCACTAATGTCTTGTGCTAAGAATAAATGCAAAAAAGTTGGTAACTTATTGTAATGTTTTGTTCCTGCCTTTTTTTTAGCATCACATAAAAGTATCTCTGAGATATTTTTACTTCTTTTTTTTCTCCCCAATATTAGCTGAGTAGCTCACTCATACTGAAACACTGTATGATTTTTTTTTTTTTTTTTTTGTCAGAACAAGGAATTAGTGAAGGCTTAATAAATATTTAAAAGTTTCATCTTCCAGAGTAAACTGGCACAGGCAAAGCTTCCATGTCCTCTGGGGGTATTTAGCCCATCATATTCCCCAGGAAGTTACTATTCTAGGAACACATATGCTGTCTCTACATGGGAATAAATGGAGTTTCTTAGGCAATCAGTTATGAATCACATGCTTCTTTGGCAAGAAGGTCTTCATAGCAAACACTTTTTCTTGGTATTATGAATAAAGTAGCAAAGATGAAATATTTTTTTTTTCTTCCCCTGATTCTCATGGTGCAATAAAAATATTACCTGTGTAATATTTTGCACATGATGGTGGGGTTAACTCAATTCAGGAATGAAATCTAAAGTTTCTAGAGGATGTTAAGCCTACTAGGTTAATAGTGTTGCACAACAGTGTCTTGAGAAATCTTTTATTGTGATGTAGCCAGCTCTGACAAATGATGGCTATATTTGTCACTTTGCATAGTCGTTCATGCAGTAGCTTTTACTCTTCAGTTTGTTCCTTGGTAGATTACTGTGGTGTGTGAAATCTTGAGTGTATTTGGAAGGTTTACACTATCAAAGGGTAAAGTTATCACACAGAGGAATGTCATTCTTCATAGGATATATAAAATATGATATGTATCAAGTGGCCCAGAGTGTAAAGAATCTGTGTAGATGCTTTTTTCATCAGCAGAGGACCATTGTTTTGTTTTCCAGAATGCCAATGAGTGCATCAGCAATTTCTACTCTAGCAGGTCTGCTTCAAAACACCTTCAAAACTGAGGGACAATAGATGGAGCTTTTCTTTATGGACTTTTAAATGCCGTTATAAAAATGTACTTGTCCAGCTTCACATTATTCCACTTCACATTTGGATTGGATGTAGAAATAGTTAAACTAAACTACCAATAGTCTTATATTTAAATCATAGTTCTATAATCGGCTGAACTAAATCTGAAGACCAGATTGACCTAGAGAGAAAAAAAAATATTACCTCAGAGTTGTAAAAGCTTAGCTTAAGGTTTGGAAGCATGGAGATTTTTTTCACTTGCATTTAGTGCATTCTTTGATACAGCCTGGAGTGGGATGAAAAACTTGACTGCATGATTCTCTCTCTTTTAAAGTACTACATTCAGTTAGAATTTTTTTGTCCTATCAATTTAAGCAGAAGTGATAAATGAGATAGATGGTGCACCTATTCATCCAGTTAATGATCTGAGGAAAGAAATATGTGAATAGTTTTGAAATGTTCTGGAAACACTCATATGTCTCTGAATTTGTGTGACTGAAAGCGTGGAGCGAAATCTGAGTAAGGAGTACAATGCATTGTGCAAAATCATTTATTATATAACATGGACATCTTAACCTTGATTTTTGTGTAGGCAAAAGCAGTTGTTTATACAAGCCACATCAAAAAAAAAGTTACATGAAAATACTTTTAAAGTAAACTTATTTTGGAACTTCATTGTACTTGATGAAAGTAGTTTGGTAATGTATTAAAATCCTAAGATATTAGTGGGATGCTTCCCTCATCCCACAGTGCTCCTCTCTTTTACAATGAGCAGCAGAATAAAGATATTTTACGGTCACTGTCAGTTCTGCCTCACCAAGAGATCCCTGTGTGGTCAACATCCTTGAGGGCCCTGTTAGGCACTGTTCAAAATACTTTGAAATTGCTGAGGGTTCCTTACAGCACTTTAACATGGCAACTTAGGTTATGCTCTA
Organism: Coracias cyanogaster; assembly: GCA_033124195.1. NCBI lineage: Eukaryota > Metazoa > Chordata > Aves > Coraciiformes > Coraciidae > Coracias > Coracias cyanogaster. Next base: position 6,845 of record JAVSBS010021915.1, read on the forward strand.
GTATTTACAGTCTCTTCAAGGTTTGGTTTTTTTAACTCGTTTTTTTGTAAGTATTCAATTTATCGGGAATAAAAAGGATGTTATAGCTTTTATGATAATATTTATTTAAAGCTATTATTTTCATTTGAAAGTTGTGATTATTTTTTCCAGTTAAGATGCAATAATTCTAATACTGCTGAGGGTTTTTCTTCAGTTTCAGACCCTTGTATTTATTTTCTGCTTTGGAATTAAGGCCCTACAGAGTGAAAGTTGCCCAGGAAATCAAGACATCAGCAAAAGTTACCATCTAATGATAGTAGGGGACAGGGAATGCTTTTTTTGATATATTACTGATACTCATAGAAGTACAGGCTTGTGACTGATTCAGCTTCTTTGACACATGCTGAGGAAGATCAAACACCTTGCACCTCCTAAATAAATAAAAAGGTTCAGAGATTGAATATTTTCCCTAACTTTTGATCATTTGAGACATCTGTGGAACAGGTGGTAGAAAAATCTATACCTGTCTTAACCTAAAGGGAAAAATCAAATTAAATTGGATTTAAAAGGTGCATCCAATAAACTAGTGGAGAATGATGTCATAAACTGGAAACACTGGGGAATCAGTTCACAGTCCACTACTCCTAAAAGCCTCACTGATAAAGAATGAGAGTATTTATTTCTTTGACAGAGTGTATGAAGACCAGAGTGAACAATTAAATCTTAATATGTGTATCTAGAAGGCATTTGGAGAGTCTCTCACTTATGCCAGATGAATCCAAGAGATTATTGAAAGGAAAGCACAGACATTTACTTGATATGTCACAAATAATTTTTTTAAATGACCTGAACACTTCTCTGTGGGCCTGGAAATAGCTAAAAAATCTCTTGCTGTTGATTTTAGATTTTATTGAAGCTATTGAAATATTTTATAGTTATTAAAGTGATTGAACAGACACGGTCATAGTATGATTAATTTATATCTTTATAAATCTACTTACCCTAGGAAATTTATTTCCTTTCTAGTGTCAACAGCAGGAAATATACATGCTAGTGATTTCAGTCAAGTCAGGGTATAAAAAAGGTACGATTTCTGTTCTGCTGGAAGATGTATGTGTAAAGTTGCACTGGGTAAACTTACGATTTTGTCACCATAGGTATTGATTGGATTCAGAGATTGAAGTACAAGTGGTATTTTTTCACTTTCCTGGAACAAGGTTTAGTGTATAGAACAGATGTGGGTCAGCAACATGAATGTTTCTGATGCAATATACCAGTAAAATGCTGTTCATGTATATCAGATACTTATCAGGACTGTTGCACAGATATGGCTGCATTTGCAGCCATTGATTGTACCACACCGCTAGCATAGGATAGCCAGCTTAGCTGCTTAGTATGTGACACTAATAACTTTACAGCTGTGGCTATAAGCTCAGAAGCTGATTATAACCTGTTCTCTACTGCAACCTCTCTTCAGCAAATGCCTAGCTATTCAAATCTGAGTATAGAAGCAATCTCTATAAATGTTTTTGTTTTGATGAGGTGTTTTAAATTGTTCCTTATATATCAAAGGACATGGATCTGTGTCTTGATATAACATTTAAAAATTATTAACATTGGATTGTTTTTGAAAGGAATTGTAATTATTTTTTTCAAGATGTAAAATTCTTTGCACTTTTCTAGGTTTCAGACATCAAAAATTCGGTCCATGTATTATGTAATACTGTCTGTTAACAGTGATATTTCACAATATACATGAATTAAGAAATTCTTTTTAGTCCTTGGATGAGCCAGCAAACTTAGTTCTTTTAATATACTTTCTGAAGGTCACATCAAGGGATTATACATCTGAGGAATTTATGAATGTTACATGCAGAAGTGAAAGATCTTCTTACTCTTTAACCAAGTGTGAATACAAAGACTTAGACTTTGTATTTGTGGTGTTCTTGTTTTCCACATACAGTTATAAAATTTAACTGCAACTCTGTTCCAGGCCAAAGTCTGTCTCAGTAGCTCAACTTCATGAAGGGCAACGGGGAATATCAAGGAAAACCACAGAAAAAACAGTTAATACAGGGACTACATGTCTCTGGCAATCAGTGGCTTATTGGGATTTCTGAGATATATATTTCATATGCGCTGTTATTCTCATACTAATTTTTGGTCTGCTTTGTATCTTTACATAATCCCTTTCTGATATTCTTTATCTTGTTAGCTTTCACAACAAAATACATGGAAGTGTATCAACACAGTTAATAATCTCTTTTCACTATGAAAATTGACTATTTATTCCAGTCCTTTACTTTCTGTCTTTTAAATAAGTGTTTATTTAGAAACTGACTTTCTTTTATATCTTGCAACACTTTAATAGAACGGTTCAGGTTGGAAGAGATTGTAAAGATAATCTAGTTCCAATGCCCCTGCCATGGGCAGGAACACCTGCCACTAGACCAGATTGCTAAAGGCTCCATCTAATCTGGTCTTGAACACCTCCACATACAGAGAATCCACAATATCCCCGGGGCAACCTGTTCCGGTGTCTCACCACCCTCAGAGTGAAGAACTTCTTCCTAATTTCTGGTATAAATCTACCCTCTTCCAGTTTGAATGCATTATTGCTCACCTTATCACTACAAGCCCTTGTAAAAAATCCCTCCCCATCTTTCCTGTAGGCCCCCTTCAGATACTGGAATGCCACTATAAGGCCCCCCCCAAGTCTTCATTTCTCCAGGCTGAAGAAGCCCAGTTTTCTCAGCCTGTCTTCATAGGAGAAATGTTCCAGCCCTTTAATCATCCTCATGACCCTTCTCTGGACCCTCTCCAACAGGCCCATGTCCTTCTTTTGCTGAGGCTCCAGAGCCGGATGCAGCACTCCAGGTGGGGTCTCATGAGAGCACAGTAGAGGGGCAGAATCACTTCCCTCAATCTGATGGCAACAATTATTTTGATGCAGATCAGGATATGGTTGACTTTATGGGCTGCACTCACATGTTGTTGGCTCACGTTGAGCTTTTCACCAACCAGCACCCCCAAGCCTTTCTCCTCAAGACTGTGCTCAATCCATACTCTGCACAGCCTGTATTTGTGCTTGGGATTGCCCCAACCCAGTGAAGTGCTGGGGCCTGAGTTGTGGGCCCCAAGTTGGAGTTGACCTGTGAATGAGTCACAACCTAGCAGAATGT
>JAVSBS010021916.1:0-38910 GCA_033124195.1 Coracias cyanogaster
GTTAGAGAGATGCTAGGAGAAAGGTTGGACTTGATGACCCTGGAGGTCCTTTCCAACCATAATGATTCTGTGATTTTGTGATTCTGTGATTTTAAGAGTGCTGTGTCCTAAAAGAAGTAAATTACTCGAAACATCAGAGAATAACACCACCACTACCTGCAGAAGAGATTCTTCTTAAGCAAAACTGGAGAACAGCTTACTTTTGGGAAGCAAAAAACAATATTAGAATAATTCTGAGAATAAAATAAAAATAAATTTTAAATACTTTTACATTAACAAAAAACCCGTTGCTTGTATTGCAAGAAAACAAGGTTCTTATTCTCTTGGACTTGGCTAAATCTTATCATACTTTGATATCTGTTTAAGGCACCTGAGTAAAAGCTAAGCAAGAAAGGAATTGCATAAGACTTCAAAAGCTTGAGAACACTTATTTCAACTTACCACCTGTGTATAATGAATTCCAATTAACCTGTTTCCCAGTCGTCTTAGAAAGGATAAGGAACTGAATTATTTTTATATCACCCACACAATTCATGTTTCTAACTGAGCTGTAAAGACAGACTGATACCGTGAAATGGAGAAATTCCAGGATGACCAGTCACAAATCATTTTGAAGGCCTAAGGGTCTTAGAAAGATATTTCTTTCTTAGAAGCCCTCTGAAATCTGAAATATTTGTAATGTTCATGAACATTTAAGTAAATAGAAAAACAAGGTTGTTATTAGAAAAACAATCAGTCCCCCCCTAACTACTTTTTTTTGGGAAAGAAGCTCAAAGCCCAGGATTTCCTAATTCCTCCTCATTTTGTTTTTCTAAAAATGTGTATAGATTTCTTCTACCTCTGAGATTCATAAATGTTATTAAAAATGAATGGCAGGCCTGATTTAAATTGAACTGTCAGATGGTTGGTTTCCTATTAGTTAAAAAGTAATGACACCTGCATAAGAAGCAACCTAAATTAAAAAAAAAAAAAAAGGTTTGGGTTATATATGATTTTGGGGTTAAATATGATATAAATAACACGCAACAAGCATTGAAATTATATTATGTATATAAAACATGCATTTACACAAACATATGGAATTAATAAAGTAACCCTATAAAGGGCCAAGTTGACTTACTCTGCAGCCTGTTTTGTTCATTAATCATACCATATTTCTTGCTTTGTTGCTTCTGTTCCAGCATCACACCTCAGAGGGGAAGTGTGTTAATTATACCAGCTCTGCTGCGGCTGCTGCAGTCACTTAGCACACTGCGGGATAGTAAGCATGAGCTAGCACTCCCTTAAGACATCAGTTTGCTTCCCCACTGCTCCTGATAAGGGCAGGAGTCAGACTTGACGACATCAGATCTCTTTGGGTAGAAAGGGTCACTGTGCAGAGCCCTCAAGGGCAGAACAGACTTTCTCCATATCTAGATACCTTCACAGTTTGAATATTTCTGCTAAGAGGAAATGAGTTACTTGTGTCCCTCTCTATCTTTTTGTATTTTAATAAACTGATAGCATCATCTGTACTAATATGTTCTAAGGCCAAGTTTAGCGCAGCTTGAATCCTTAAAATTTTGGGACCAATTTTATTACTTTTTAAATTAAATTAGAACTGTCACTGCTGTAGAGTCTTCTTTTAGAAGCAAAACCATCTCTGAATACTGTGATTTATAAACAAGATCCTCAATGTATCCCTAACTCATCCTCCATTAACCCAAGGGACCTCATACACCTTCCTCAAAGGCAGCCCTCACAAAAAGACTCTAGGAAAGGGGAGATCTGAACACAGACCATTTGTAAGAAAAACTGCTCCAGTACTTTAAAGGGTGTGGCTTGAAGTACAAGAGTGAGAGATACCACAGAAAGTTATACCATTAGTGTTCACCAGGGTTCCAAATATTTAAGATTTAAGAAGTAGGTATGAGACATGACATGCTTTGTGACCCAATTTTTATCTTGTGCAAGAGAAATAATGCTGCATACTCCAAGGACCTTGACTGTATAGTGAAAAAATTACCCAATTGTTTCTATTATTCCATGGATAGACAATTAATAAAATGATCTGCCCAGCCTGATATTTTTTAATATTTTACATGTATCTCACCAGTAATATATAATTTATGCACCTTTTAAAAATATTTACCAACAGAAAATGAGATTTTGATTACAAATATTTTTAATGCAAATATAAATAATATGTCCTGCCACTTGGTCAAGTATACAGCAAGAATAGCCTAAAATAACATGTATGCACTATAAAGATCTGTTTACTACACAGAAAAAAAAAATGTGTAACAGATCCTGAATAACACTTTTATAAACTCAACCTTCTGTTTAGGTTTTTATCTAGAAGAAAACAATCTTGAATTATAGGTGTCTGTTGCTGAATACTGAATAGTAATACAAACTACATAACATCCTATTGGAACTTATTCTACAGCTGTTGGTTATATATGATGTGCCACTATCTTCAGAAAATAATCCTATAAATGAGCGGTTTCAACAGAGAAAGACACTAAAATATTCCTATTTAAAAAGTAGCATTAAGGCTGAAACAGCAAAACTCTTGAATGACTTCATAAACCCTTTTAAACCAAAATAACTGTGCCTCGCTGAGCCTAGTTTTATAAAATATTCTGCTGAGACTATTTAAAGGTGGAGTAATAAAAGGGCTCAGGTCAGTTACAAAAAAAAAAAAAAAATTAAATCTCATTTAAGATTCATAGTGGAAAGTATGTAACTGGGATTTGGTCAGCTGATCTGTTCTTCATCCCTTTCTTTTAGAAGATTTGGTTTCTTTGCTTTGTATTATTTATGAAAATATTTAAAGTTGTATGAGAATTTTAGGGAATTCTAGGGTCTATTCTTCTATATTGTAGTCTATAGTTTGCTTCTTGCTGAAAACGAAGACTTGTATTGTAGTGCTTATATTCTTTCTGTTCTTCTCTATCATAAGTCGAGTTGCCATCCCTGAATGTATTTAAAAGCTGTCTAGATAGCGTGCTCAAGGATATGGTGTGGAAGTGAGCCTGATAGAGATAGATAATGGTTGAACTTGATGATCTTATAGGTCCCTTTCAGCCATAGCAATTTTGTGACTCTGCCATTCTGTGATTAGAACTACTTTGAAAAGGCCTAGGTCTCTAGATCTTTCTTCTGATATTTTCTAGGTATAAATAAATAACTTTTTATTCTTAAGGTCTGACTTTACATTTTTTATCATAGAATGAGTAGCTTAGAGACAGATTAAATAAAATCTATTAAAAGGGAGTTCTTGTGGTATCTGTTAAAAGTTCCTTCAAAGATTTTTTTTTTTTTGTCCCCCTTTTTCTTAAAAAAATCAGTTATGAAAACTAAGATTTTATGAGTAGTTGCCTGGCTGTTTCTCCAGAAGAAACTTTAGCTGAAAATGAACCTGTCTTTCTGAAGCCCCAGTGTTTCAGTGGGCTTCTCATTATTGTACCGTGTTGTCACGTTTTCATAGAGTTGGACAACTATCTGGTATCTAGCATGAGATACCTTTGTTGTAAACATAATGGAAATAATGCTGTAAATCTCCCTTCCCTTAATACAAGTCTTGGCTGAATTACCAAGATAGTGTAAGCTAATGTCACATTGTGGACAATGTCAGAACAGTAACTTGCCTCTGTAGGCAGGACAAAAAAAATTGAAGGGTTACTTGACATCAGCAAAATATTTTTAAAATAACTAGATATTTCAATTTGAACTGATAGAGCTGGTCTTAGTCAGTTGGACTATGAAAAAAGAAGAATGGAGTTATCCTCATATTTCACAATCTGGAGACAGAAGGGCAAAAGAGACAGAAGGGAAAAAGTTCTGTATTCTAAAGCCTCCTACAGCTTAACTGTTCAATATATTGTATTGTACCAAGATTTCTGAAAAACTAAGCAAATAGAGTTGAAATTGCTTATGAATACAATACAGGTTTATGATATTTCAGGCCTATTACTTACTGAGCATTTGCTGATGTGGTTTTGTTTCATAGAACTGCATACTCAGGTATATAATGGTGACACTCAGATCATATTCAGGTTACATCAGCATATCTAGTACAAAAGACTTTTAACGGAAGAAATATTATTTCACAGTAAAGGATATAAATCTATCTCTTGATACATAAGTATTAATTTAGAATTGTGAACCTGCATTCTCTTTAAGAAAGCAGACTCTTTGTAGTGGAACAAATTCTGTAATACCTTCACAAGGCTCCTATCCCCAAGGAGCGTTGATAATAGGGAGATATATACCTTGCGTTTCAATTAGGGAAGCTGAAACAGGGTCTTTAGAAAGTCGTGAACAAAAATACCCAGCAAGCAGGAGTGAATAGGGAAATCATAACTGACCTAGCTGTGCAACAGACTCAACTCTTAATTGCCTTGCTTTATAGCTCCAAACGATTGGAAATTAAGTTGAATGCATATCTTTATTGAACAGAGCACTATGCACAGAGTATCAATATTCAGAGAACTTTGATATGCACATTACTGACATTATTGAAGGGTTATAAATATCTTTTTATCTGATCAATTCAGACCAACATCTGTTTATTCAGGGGAGTTTGCAGATGACAAAAGAAATCAGTTAAACACTACTGAAAGATTTGTATCTGATGCAAAACATTACAAAGCAGTGACAGCTTCCCATTTTCCTTTGTAACAGTTAAAACTTTATACCTGATTTAGCTAATTAACAAGTATCTCTATCTCTTCAGGGTTAGTGTGGATTGCTGTCATGACATATTGCTTTCTTTTTCAACTAAACAGTTTGCTTGAAATGTCATTATTTGTTTTCTTTGATTAAAATCTTGGTGGATTTCTTTTCTTGTCCTAATAGCCAAGAGTGCACTTAAGGAAAGGTGCCCAAATTTTTCATGAAGTAGTTTAAGAAAATCTGGATCATTAAGGCAGAATCTTCTAAACAGTAGCCATCTTGGTTATTAATGGTGCATTGGTCTACTCCTGGTAGTGGTCTACTCTTCCCTCTATCTATGTGATTGTAACCATCCCTCAAACCAGAGCTACCCTGAACAGCCTTGAACAAGAGGCCTCACATTCCTCTCATTTTATTTTCCATGTGAGTAAAACATTCAGATTAACACTATCATCTGCAGAAATAGCAGCATTGAAAGAGATATCTCGATCATTCATGATTTGCTATCTATCATTCCTTTCCTTTACGAAGAGGTAAGAAGAACCCAGTCCATTAAAATAACATTAGATTAATATAAACATGTATAAGTTATCTATGCTGTGCTATTAGAATAATTTCCTCTTGAATGCTATATTGGTTCTTCTGGCCACCAGGGGAAAAAGGTTGCATTGGAGGTAGAGTGCTTGACCATACAAGTGCCTTATTCTCAGATAGTCATGTAGGTGGTGCACAAGATAGCTATTTGGCTGATTACAATGTCTTGTCATAAAATCCGTATTTTATACTTTTTACACCATAAATATTAGAAGCTGTACAGTCATGCAGAAAGAAACTGTTGTGAAAAATCTTAGAATGTGAACGAAAAGAAAGAAAAGCTGTGAGAGAGAAAACATTCTTATGCTTATTGCACAGGTAAATACAGAAAAATGCGTCTCTTATCACTTACACACTGATCCAAAAGATTGCACTCTTCATTGACTTTCTCCCTCAGTGACCCCATTAATTTCCTGTGGAAATTGAACAGGACACTTCTTGTCTCTGAGTGTCTGTTTTCTGCCAGCTTCACCACTTCTGTTAGCTAGTTTGGTCTTCAGGAAGTGAATGTTGGTCTCCAGGACCCTGTGAAGAACAAAACAAGCTGAAACTATATCTGACACCATGTTGCCTGGTGTTAATTCTTCTTGATTTGCAAAATAACTTGCTAAAAATGGCTTCTGAACAGATGTGGGATTTTGTTTTTATATTGTAATGACTTAGTATATAACCTCTTACCTCATTACTCCAACATCATTATTGTTGCTGAATGTTATGTGTACAAGCCTAACAATGGAAATTACAACATTGATTTAAGCATGAAAAAAATTTCAGTAAACAGGATGGTGAACTAGTAGACTGGAGTTCACCTCACTTTAGACATGGCTGGAACACTGCTCCTGTGAAGAAGAGCTGAGAGAATTGGGGTTCAGCCTGGAGAAGAGAAGGCTCTGGCAAGATCTTTTCATGACCTTTCATATACAATGGAGCCTTATGATAAAAATGGAGAGAGACTTTATAACAAGAGCTGTGGTGACTAAGAGGGTAGATTTAGATTGGACATAAGGAAGAAATATTTTAGTATGAGGGTGGTCAGACACCCTCATACTGTTGTGGATGCCCCATCACTGGAACTGTGCAAAGTCAGGTTGGACGGAGCTTTGAGTGACTTGACCTAGGGCCCATTGCAGAGAGGATGGGACTAGATGATCTTCAAACGTCCCTTGCAATCCAAACCATTCTGATTCTATGATCATATCTTGGAGAGATAGTTCTGAACGATCTCACCGAGTAACCACCACACCTGAGTGGAACTTTTGGGGGCTATTTGTCTCTTAAATTTCTTGTTTTACACAGAATTCCTCATTACTTTTTTTTTTCCTGCATTATGAATTATTTTCTCAATAGATACTTTTTTTCAATTATAGCATGTTTATTTAACTTTCCTAAGTATGAACACTGACTAGTGGTCTTGATGTTACCTCAGTCATTTCCAAACATTTCTTCAGCTACTTTTAAAAATTGTTTCTGGTAGGATAGTTATTCAGGTATTAAACCTACAAAATCACTATTTCGTGATTAAGGTACTGCAGATAAAAAAGAGGAGTTATATATTGTTTCATAATGCATGAAATTTTATTCTATCTTGATATTTTTAAATGTGGTCAATATTTATAACTTTTCTTAATGGTGGTTTACTGAAGAAACTGTATCTGTCTTCAGAAAAAAGGCTCTGGACAACATTGTCATCAGATTTTCTGCCTTGACCATTCCCAATAATCACTTGGAGTTTTACTATCCTTGCTGCTTAAACCTTCTAGTTAGCTTGCAATCTTTTCATTGTTATTTTCTGCAGTTTGTCACAGTTCTCTTTTTCACTTTGGAGTTCTCATCCTCTGATATTTTTTTGATGAGCGAACACGTTATCCATTTTCATTCATGTTTGTTTGGACTATATATCAAGAATCCTAGTTCAACACTTATTTTCCTCTTGAGAGGAAAATAGTCTTAACCCCAACAATATGCCTGACTTCTCCTTTCTGTATGATGGCAAACTTTATCTCCCCACATTCTCAGAAGGTAAATTGGCATCAGTGCTGATTTCCCATAGCCTGCAATCAGGTAGCTGTCTTGTCCTTTTAGCTTTTGGGCTAAAGCCTTGTGGCTGTGCAATGTCCTTATCAATTACAAATATGATGAAAACATTAAGTCAGAAGCACTGGATGATGGTGCAGTGCTGCTTTCCCAAATGTAAAAATGGCCTAAAATAATGACTCTGAGATTTTAGATCTTCCAGGCATCTCAGGCAGGTTAGGTCAGAAGTCTAAAGACAGCAAAACTATTAACACTATTAAGATACTACCACTGCAAAACAGTCTGCCTTCGTATACATCCAATTAAATGAGAAACACTGTTCCTTGTCCCAGAATCCCAGGCTGACACCATCAATCTTACAATTGTGTTAGAAGATGCTTTTGTATAGACTTGTATGTTGCCACAGACACTTTGTCAATATTCATGTCCTTGTATAGGAACTTGGTAGTGTACAATAGGAGGAATGTGACTACTGAAATGTTTTCTAGTTAGGATGTGAATAATCAGTTTTGCTCTCTCTTTCCTATCTGCCTCCGATTGCAATGGCTTCTACACCAGTGGTACCTTTTATTCCCTCCGTATCTTGAGCACACATATGGCTGCCGTCATTCAAAAATTTGGTCCATGCTGTGTGATGAGCAGCAAATCTAGACACTTAAATGTGCATTTCAGATTTGACTGAAATGTATAGTAAAAGTGAGATCCAACTTTTTTTACAAAGTAGTCTTTTTAACTGTTTTGAACTACAGTACTATATAAGATTACAATTCTGTTAGTTATAGACAAATTCTAAAATAGACACAAAAAAAATTTCTTTTTTTTTTTTTCAGATGGGCATTTCATTTTGATTTCACAAAGACCAGGTTTGGTATGTGAAGCCTGATTCATTCACAATACATGTGTGCTGTCACAACTTCTGGAACATCAGGGTGGTTGTTCAAGAGGTTATAATGCTAAATTGTCATTTCAATTTTTCTGCATTTCATTTTATTTTTTTTAATGATGTGGTTACACTGGACACAGCATAAATTAGAAAACAGGATTCGCATTTAGAATCTTGTAAAATCCTGTAAAATACTGTATTACTTTGGGTATATAAAGGTATCGTATACTCATTCATATAAATCAAGATAAGAATATTGAAAGCAAAGCAATTTGATTAGGTACTAAATTTAAAATGATACAAGAATGTGGTTTAACAGCTACTAGGAACTTAAGTTAGGCTACTTATACAGCACTGTCTAGAGTGGAAAATTAAAATGACAGGTTTAAGAGATAAAGAAAATCTTGTGCACATTCAGCTTTAGGGTTCCTGCCAGTTTCTCTCTTAGGAGGTGTAATGTAATATTACATACAAATCTACTATAAACAGTGAGACATTTATAGATATGTCAAAAGGATACCATTTGATGTGAAATAAAATAAATTACAACCTTGTAAACGTTCTATAATTTATTCTTACAGGCATTTCCCTCTGAGACACACAGAGCAAAAAGTAAAGCCTATATATTTTACCTCATCTATAATCAAGGTAATAAACTATAGTTTTCAAGTATGGAGATAAAATTCTGCCCTTAGCAAAACTAATAAATAGTGTCATTAAAGTTTATGCAATTTTCATTAATTAATATCTAAAGTTTTTAGAGCATTTCATTTCTAGTTAATAGGTCTTAGTGACATATGAGCGAGAATGTGACTCTCTTCTTCCTCTTTTCCTTCAGGTTACTTTCACCTTCTTTGGATCGCAAAGTTGTAAAAAGTTATTATTTTTTTCCCTCCTTCTTTCTCATCTGACTCAATCATTACTTGATTTTCTTGCAATTATGAAGAAATTCCACTTGAGGCTACAATAGATGTTTGCAGAATTCCTCTAAAACAAAACAGCCTCCTCCCATCTCCTTCTGATAATGACAGGAAAAAAAAAACATTTATGGTTTAGAGATACTTGGCAAGTAACTGCATTCCATTCCTATCAAGTTTTACAGCTTTTATACAGCCAGCATAGCCCATTTAATCTCATACTCATTCTATACATACTTTTTTTACTGGTATTTTCCTGCATACCCTTTTATAATTAGGAGCTAGGCCCCTGAAGGCCCAATTAGCCAACATGTGAATGTAATTATAACCCTTGAAATGTTTTCTTTCCATGTGTGCCTGTGATATGACTTTGACCATGCATAATGTGAATGTACTCGTAAGGAAAGTTAACCCCCTAATGATTCGTAGAGAGAGCTTTTCTCAGATTTATAGAGGGGATACAAGTTATTATAGGATAATCATACTCCAGATAGTGTAGTAAATACGTAGTGCTCCTGTGGCAGTCCTGAAGAAATAATCCAAGTTTCAGAGTTCTCTAGTACCTCTCCACTTTCACTGAATTATAAGTTTGGTGACCCTGCTAATGTGTCAATAATACCTGGATTTATGTTACTTCTGGGATTTTAAGACTTTATTTAATATTTGAGATTTAACCTACACATTATTTCAAAGCTTTTCAGGGGCAAAGGGATCCAGAAACTCCCATTCTCAGGCTCTACAATGTGGAAAGTAAACCCCCAATTTTTTAAATGTTATTCCAAATATTTTCAAGTCTGTTTTCTTAACATTATTTTTGTCATACTCTCTGAATTACCCATAACTGGGTAAAATCTTTATGGTAAAACTTTTCAGATTTTTTAGGTGCTGTTACTGAAATGAATAGTAAACATTAACTTGCATGGACATGCAAGTCTGATACAGAATTAGAAGTTTTCTAGGGTAATACCTAGGTTATTTTATGCTATGTGTCTGCAAGATGTAAAACCCCACAAGAAAATAAACCTCTTCAACGTTATGTTGGTAATGCCCTTATTGGGTTTGACGCAGTTAGAAAGAAAGCCATATGCCAGCTGAAAAGGGAAATTATATTTTTTCTTTGGAAAGCTGTTTATCTCTGAATACAAATCTTGTACGAGATACATATGGAAAACCAAATACACCAAATTCATGGTAATGCATTGAAGCTAACAATCCTACATTGGCAGCTTAATTGTCAAAATGGCCTCTTATTGGGTCTTTCTTGTCTGTGGGGCTTGGGGGGTTTTTTACTTCATCTCTAAGGACATTTACTCATAAACTTACAGACAAGTCCTAGAAATATATAGCTGTTTAAATTGACTCCTCTGACACATAACAAGCTGGCATTATGGGAGAGGCTTGGCATACCAAAACTACTTATGGTTGGCACCTTCCATTTTCATTAAAAATGAAGCATTACAGCAGATGGGCTTCAAAGATATGTTTAAGATTTACGTGTCAGCCCATGGGAGGACTCCAGTGCAAACAATTCCTTTTCAGAGAGCCAGAGTATGCTAGGTCAGGGGAGGGGACCAGGAAGCCTGTTTGTCACACATTAGAATCCCTTCATGCATTTGCTGTTGTTAAATTTCATTCTGCCTTTACAAACAAGTCATCTTAATAAGGGAAGTTACGTCTCAAGTGCTTGTCCTATACCAAATATAAAGACTTAATAAAATAAAATGCACTGAAATAAACAACTCCTCTACAAATAAGATTTTTAGTCATGAGACACCCAGGATGCAAACAGCATGGTTGGTCTCAGGATTATTTTCTCAGTTTGGCTTTATGCTGAAGCCACTGAACAGGATGGGAATGTTGCCATTGACTTCAGTTGCTGTTAGAAAAATCAGTCACTTCAGAGGGAACTTCTTTTCAAGGCAGTCTACAGGAGTATGCCATGATATATAAACAAGGGAAGTATGGATAAATTGTGTCTAAAATGACACTGAAAAGTCACAATCCTTCTTTTTTTTCTTGTTATGTTTCTATCTAAAGAAACTGGTTTTTTTCCTTGATTTAATTGAATTAATGATTTATACCAAACAAATTCTTCAGTATATAAATACTAAAGTTATCAGGAGTCCTTGGAGAGTTTAAAAATGTCAGCAATTTTGACTGTTAATTCTATGATTCTGTTAAGCTTTCACATTAGATACTTACCAGGCTGCTGCAACAGGCTGAATCTGCTTGATGTCTTTGAGGTCTGACAAAGCAACCTTAGTGTCACACCAGTGCATCTCCAAACATCCTATCTGCTCGTCTCTGACGGTATGAGCCTTCTGCTTTACCACTTAAATTTTCATGTTCAATTGGTTTTTGCATACAGTTTCTGAGCAAATAATTGGTCTTTGCCATGTATCTGGATGTAAGTATCAAAAAAGAAAATAAATCAGCCATTCCTGATCACTCAGGGATATTCTTTGGAATCTCATGAACATAAAACCTTTTTTAACATCTCAGCCTGCATTTTGGAACCTTCCAGTTCTTAGTTTCTGACCTTCATTCCACAACTAAACGACATCTGTCTGTCCTGCTGTGAAAGCAAAATTATATTTTCCCCTCTACAGTACCAAAATTCTAGATCCTGCCGCAAGTCTTTCTCTTATAGTTTTCAGAGTTGTTAATCTCTTTCTGTACCAAAAAATCCAGGGTATTTTTTTCTATCTTTAGAAATTGGATTGTGGAAAGACACCAACCTGTTTCAGACAGGAATGAGAAAACTAGCTCTCCTGAGAATACCTTTCATCCAAAGCTGTTTCAGTCTCTATAGACTTCTATTAAGATTTAGTAACAGATCTTTACTCAGATCTAAGAGGGTTTCTAGGAGCCTTGTCTGTGAAGTCAAATACTTAGTTGTACATACTTACAAAACTACTGTAATGTTCAACTCTGTGTCATTAGTTCATTAATTCTACATGTTTCCTAAATTATGATGGATATCAACTGTACTAATAACAGGGGGCTTTGTGGTGCAGGACAAGTCTATTAAGAAATGAATAGGAGACAGTATCTGGTAGTATCTTGCTAGTCATTAGATCTTCGTGATATTAGGCTGCCTATGAATGATGTACTCTCTATCCTTGTTTAAACAGTTGATATCTTTTAAGCTCCTAAGCTGATCAGAAAGGGCATTTGTAGCTAAGAAAATTTTTACCTACTAGACATAGGTCAAAAATATTTGCTTATGTTTGCTGTCCTTTTAAAAATATGTTAATCTATCTTACATTTACTTTGTTCTCAGAGTGTTTTTGGGTAGCCCTGTTCATTGTTATAACATATTGCAAAAAAGATGGAGTATTTACAAAGGGCTTGTAATCTAAATATGTCTGGGAATCACTTACTGGAAGATAGTAGCAATAGTCATGCCACAGTCTGGCTCTGGTAGTGACCGTTTGTGCTACCAACCTCAATTACATGTGAGTTAGTGATACCAACAAAGCAAAGATCCTGCCTCAGTTGTTTTTCAGTTGGGTTTTTTTGTTGTTGTTTTATTTTGTTTTAAATACATGGCTATTTCTGTTACCTTAAAAAACCCCAAACCTAGGGCTCCAACTTTCTTTACAGTAGTATGACATAGAGCTACTTACAGGTCTTGTCTGGGATTTTCTCGCAGTGACTTGCTATGGTGTACCTCCTGCAATATTTGGTGATTACTAGCAGTTTTGCTTCCTGTGTGTAAAATTAAAGGTTTCTTCATTTGGCTAACAAAGAGCTTGTTTATATTTCTGTAGATACTCTTCACATTATGCAGTTGGACCAGCAGTAATAACTGTAGCAACAATATGTCTATCAAGAACTGAGGAATCAGCAGAAAAAGCAACAGCAAAAGCCAGTTATTCATCATAATCATGATCATTAGCAGAAACATAAGATCCAGAATGTATTCCTACAGGACTCATTTGTTCTAAATATCCATTGGTTTGGATGGGCCATGTGGTGTTTTTGTAAGATTTCCTCATGCACTTAGAGGAAGCAAAATGAATCTGTTTTGGGGAGGGAGGTTGCTGAGCTTTTTCAGGGGGTTGTTGTTGCAATTTTAAACTGGAATAGATATTTTTATCCTTTTCATACAAAAGGTCATTGTTTCTTCATGCAAAAAGACTACATATAATCTTGTACTTGTGTAATAACTTGCGTGTAATAAAATGCTGATTTTAGAGAATGTTAATTTGTTGGCACTGAACTTTAAGTTACTTACATAATGAGTGAAGTAGGAACCTGAGTGCCTTGATTCACTGGCTACAGAAGCCTTTTTGTCTTTTTTTGGCTATGAAGAAAGCTTCACTCTCTTAGGTGTTACCAATAATACTAAGTGTCCCCCTTTGCATTAATGAAGTTCTAGATATGGATGCAAGAAGAATTTTTATGGGTGAAACTGTATCAACAACATACATGGATTGCAATGCAAGAATAAGATTCAGCATACTGAATTCTAGGGTATTCTAAGACAAAACAAAAGAAGAAAAGCATCAATAGTGCTTTTGACATTAGATAGGAAAATATTGACATTAGATAGGAAGAATCATGTCTTAACTGAGGTTTCAGTTGCACAAAAGGTGGAATAGTAAGGAAAAAAAGCCTCTGAAGGTTTATTTATAATCATAAACCACCTGTATTTCTAAGGTTAAAGTACAGCGAACAAGCAAATAGTCTCTTCTTTGTGACTTAAGTAAAGGATTCTCCCCTAGACTGCTGGATTGCAACAGTCCTTGAAACACGGATGAAACAAACTGCAGTTACCAGGGAAGAACCTGACTGGAAAAGAGTAACCCATGCTGAGATTCATGCTGCTGCTACTGGCTCAGCTATCTCTGCACTACATTGCAAGTGCTACAAAGCAACCTTCTGTTCATTTGAGTTTGGCTTTTTCTGACATGGTGTTTCTTTGTTCTTATTTTAAGTAGGGGATGTGTTCTATATTCGGAGCTGACTTTGACTTAGAATATGGTCAGTTCTCATTTCTCCCAGAGGACTGCATTTTTTGCCTGGAGGTTTAGTACGAAACACAAATCTACAAATATCTGCTGCTACAGATACACTGTGGAGTCTCACAAAGTTCTCTTTGGAGTTTACTGTGGACCTGTCTGGGGCTAAAATAAAAAAAAAAAAAGCAGAACTTAACTGGAGACAAGAATCAAGTTACTGTCTTTTCTACTGCAGAGAAAGGGTTTGTAGTGCATTAATCCCAGGATGTGCATGCATAACATTTGAATTTGCTAAAGCATCAGGATTAACAATTTAATTACTGATGAATACTTATGATCTATAAATATTTATTAAGCCAAGTTCACATGTGTTCAGTGTTCTGTGTTCTCACTGGGTCCCAGATTGACCAAAGGGACCTAGTGAACAAGTGTTTCCCAAGTGTGAATACTATTTGTTCAAAAAGTACAGAATTTTAAGTGCTTCATGTCTCATGCCTACAGGGTCATGCCACTACACTCTTCTAGATAGGTACATTGGAATCAAAGACAAATTACCTCAAAAAGAACATTCTGGAGGAGTAGTTTAAAATTCTTTCTAAGGCAAATAATAATATCTGGTAAATCCTATCAGCTTCCTTAATATTAGCTGCTCTTGGAATTTAAAATGGAACAATTTATCAGCCTCCTAACAGTGTGAATCAGTAAGTACCTTGTGTGATCCTATTTAGACACTTTTCAAAGAATGACAGTTGAAAAAGACTTTCATCTATTCTAAAAAGTTCTATAAAGTTAAATATTTGGAAAAACAAAACAAACACAAACTCTTGAGTGTTCTCAAACTCTAATATCTTAATACTAGAGAGAATTCAACTGTTAAAAGTGTGGAGAATAAGAAACATGATGGAAGTGTGTTCAGAAATAATGAAAAATGTAGTGAACACTGATCGGTTGTGCTTTCTTCCCTGGTCAAATATTTTACTAGAATACTGAAATAAGATTACAGAAAAGTTAGAATTGATATGTTTTGTGCAACATATAATCACTGTAGAAGTAGCACCTATTGCTTTAGGTAGTTTAGCAGAATTTAAAAGTGATGTGATGGCTGCATTAATTTACATAGCATAGACAGCTGTGCTGAAACAAGCAAGTAATATAAACGGATGTCAGGAAAAAATTAACCACATGTTACAGATTATTTAACTGCCAGTTTATACAATCAAACATGGATAGTCATTTAAAACAACTATGTTTTACTTATCTAACATGAAGAAATGTGTTCTTCACTTTGCTATATGTTGGTCTAACCCAGTCATGGTTCATTACAGTATAGTTTTATAAATAGCCTTTATGGTCATGCTTTTAATGTCTTCTATTTCATTTCATTTCATTTGTCTGAACACGCCATTAGCATTCAGTCTTCAGTAATGCACAGGTACTTTTCTCTATACATACAAGTAAAAATTCATGTGAAAAAGATTACTTGCTTTTTAATGCGTATTTCATAGCCAAATGCTCTGTTATAACATTCCTTAAATATGCTAAAATAATGTTAAAAATTCTAAGTTTACTGTGAAATTCATCCTTAGAAAACACAAAATTAAGTAGTACTTGAAAACTATTTCTAGTGAGATCTCAACTATGAACATATACAAACAGTGGTAAGGGATATCAATTACTTTTAGCATCATAGCAATTTCTCTTCTGTTCCTTTTCTTTTCATTTATCTGGCTCATAAAAGAGTACCAAATGTTGAAATCAGCACACTGTTGAAATTATATACTCTTTTTTTTTTTACATTTGTATGCCAAAAATCTGAATCACGCTGCTGAAAACACTGTGATTGTATTCGTTAAAAGCTCCAGTTTGCCCTAAATAGTTCTTCAATTATACCACAGAGTTGTACATGAGCTGAGTGAAATTAAATTAAATTAATTATTATGATCAATCATGTTTCATATGTGGTGGCCAAGTAGTAACTATTGTGGTAGATGAGGTACAGAGGCAGAGGAGCAAATGCTCTTCCTAAGCTGCTTATAATCTAAATGGATAAAATGGGAATTATGGGTGAGGGAGAAGATTCAGCACAAACAAGTGAACACAGACATGGTAGAAATTGAATAAAATTTGCTAAATTATTTCCCATAAAAAGAAATTAAGGATTTATCAGAAGGGGATCAACTGAAAAGAACATGCAAGAAAAGTGGGTGGGTTCTGTAGGGGTGATGTAGGAGTAGGGAAAATGGAAGATGGAGGACCACGGCAGAAATCTGAAGCAAAGGGACTGTAAGGAGGCTTCCTGCAGTTATTTGTATTTACCTGAGTCCATCCAGCTACTTTTTCTCATTTGGGCTTTTGTCTGAAGCTGTAGGGAGAAAGTGGTAAAAGCTGCAGTGATTGAGGGAGGCATTACCTGGGCAACATTTTGGCATGGTGTCAGCCACGGGGCAGTGGAGGGGGGAAAAAGAGTCTTATGGAAAAAATATGTCTTTAATTTAAGCATGTTTTAAGCATATGTGTTCACTAAGTGGTCTGCATACGCAACACATAACTGTGGCTCAGCTGTATCTCCAGGACAGCACAGGCTTTTTTCATTGCACAGTGCTTTGTCTCTCTGGCTTTGTGCCCTGTCAGGGAAGGGGAGAATGTTTCACCATCTCAGGCAGCATTTCCCAGGCAGCCACACAAGGTGGTTGGAGCTTTTGCAGTCTGATATTAGTGGCTGCCACTGTGACCCAGAGCAGCTGCATCTTCAGCAGTGCAACCACCTATACAGGTGCACAAATGTACATTTCTAGGTACACGGCAGAGATGAGTCCATGTGTGCTCCTCAATAATAAATGTAAACACAATGCCACTCAAAGGAAAACGATAGCAATAGCAATAGCTGAAGATAAGAAGGACAAATGAGGAAAAGTCAATGACGTCAGTGTTGAACACAGCCATGTTTCCAGGCAATTCAAGACAGGCAGCATGAGTGGAAATGAGTGGTGTGTGCTGTCAAAAAGGATACAGGACAGAGTTTATAACATGAATCCCAGGAGCATGCAGATTACCACTAATCATTAGTAATTTCATTTGTTCCTCCTTGCAAAGGTGTGGGACATTCCAGCTAAATACACTTTAGGGCAATATACACCTTGGATAAACAACATGCGATATAGTGTAGTGTTCCTGTAAACTCCTTGGCCAAATAATTACTGCAGCTTCTTGTCAGTAGTCCAAAGAGAGAGGGAAAGGGCTTCCAAGAACAGAAGTAGGAGACACTGACCTTCAAGCAAATACTTATTTCTTCTGCTTCATTCTCTTGGAGAAGGCTCTGAGGAGACCTTATTGTGGCCTTCCAGTATCTTAATGGGGACTACAAGAAAGCTGGTGAGGGACTTTTTAGGATGTCGGGCAGTGGTAGAACTAGGGGTAATGGATCAAAACTAGAGGTGGGTAGATTCAGATTAGACATTAGGAAGAAGTTCTTCACCATGAGGGTGGTGGGACAGCAGAACAGGTTGCCCAGAGAGGTGGTGGAAGCCCCATCCCTGGAAGTTTTTAAGGCCAGGCTGGATGGGGCTCTGAGGAACCTGATCTAGTGGGAGGTGTCCCTGCCCATGGCAGGGCGGTTGGAACTAGATGATCTCTAAGGTCCCTTCCAACCCTGACAGTTCTATGATTCTATGACTGGGGATTTTTAAGTGGTTGCAAAATATATGCCTCAGAAATGTTGGAGATTTCTTAGCTAAAGCCCAATAATGTTTTACTTTCAAAAACTGAAAAATAAACATAAATAATAAATAATATAGTGATCTATCTGTGGGTATTTGACTAGAAAGCAGATTAAAATCTTAAAATACTGCTGAAGTTATCAAGGCAAAAAAGAGTCAAATGTAAGGGCTGAAACCAATCAAAGCTTTTTGTGTCAGGCGGCAGTATTTTCTCCGGAGCTAATCTATGCATGTTGCATTTATCATCTAAACAGCTCTAGTACTACAACCAGTGATGATATTATATCGCCAAAAGAAAGGGGGGGGACAATCTTAGAGGTTATCATTTATCTGCCTTTTCCCTTCCCCTTTTCTTCGTGGAATGCCATTTGCATTTAGCTCATATTTTAAATGAAAGGGAAAGCAAAAAGAGGACAAGGTTCCAAATTTGACATCTGTCTCTCTATCCCTTCCTTTTTTTTCTTTGTTTTCTGCAACACTGTTTTAATTTTAGAAAGAAATTCTAAATTGACATTTAAATGGTGGCAGGGCAATTCTCATGCTCTGCTTTGTGAAATGGTCTCTGAAATGTACAATTATGCTGTCATCTTTAACACTCCACATTGGACAGAGTTTAATTATTAATGTGTTTCCCTCAGAGAATGACTCGATCATGTCACAACTCTAGACAAATACAGCTAATGCAAAATCATAAAATATTCACTTGAATACTGCTGAACTGACAGGAAATTAATTCTATGAACACTTCTGATATTACCAGAAAATTAGTTTCAAATGCATAAGACTGAAATAAATGTGTTCATAATTTGCTCAAGGGTAATGCTCATCTTGCAATCAGTTGGTGTCTTTTTATATATGTTACAAGTATTCAACATGGCTTTATGATAAAGAGGACAGCTAATGTAATGTATTATTTGTAGACACTATTTCCCTTGTAAACAGCAGGGAGTGAAGAATTATTCTCTCAGAAATATTTAAACTCTAGAAATATTCTGCAATTTATCATTTTATGGTACCAAAAATACACCTATTTTTGAGTAGTCTCAGGCAGGAGCTGGAGCTCAGGAATTTTGTAATAATGACATGATAGTCTTTCACATCTAAGTTACTGGGTTGAGTTTTATTAGCTAGATTGAAAGTGACTGAAAGTCATTACCACTCTGAAAGTTACAACCAACATAGTCAGTGGAAAAGGATCAGGCTATGCTTACAGGCAAAAGTCTGTGTAGCACAGTCCACTATGTGACTATCATAGTGTACTCTCTAGCTGGATGAATAAAAGTGCAGATTAATTATGACAATTTGAATGAACAGAAATGACAAGTTAAATTGTTGTTACTTGTGGCATATCATTTGCCAGTATTTGGAGAGCCTGAAACCTAAAGAAAATTATTACCAACAAAAATAATTATGGTCTAAAATGTCAATGTGTATGTTACATGCTTTTACCATTTCCTAGGTGTCTGGTTTAAAATGTTTGTTTCTGGTCTGGGTTTGTACCTGATTAATTGTCCTCACTGATGGCATGTGCAAATTCACATGCAACGAGTTTTTGCAGGAGTGGGCAAATGCTTGAGTGGACTACTTGTCACTAAACCAAGGCCAAAGACTTTACCTCAGGCCTCTTAGCAGATAATCCTGAACAACAACAGGGCCTGGCTCAGGAGTAATTTTCAACCAGGAAAAAGAATTTGGAATAAATATTATTCACAATGAATAATTTAACAGCTCTCATGGGCACCTTTGGAAAGTCTCCTTAGAGAGGCCTAGGATTAAATCACCATGGAGACTAAATTGTTTTTCAGGGCTAATCCTGCATTCCTTTTTGCAACACTAACCAAGGTTATGCAAAATGTGAAAGATTAATACAGTGGAGCCACACTAACTGTGAGAGTTGGTATTATAACTAAGAACAGTGCAAGGATCATCCCGGATCCAGTCTGCTGTTCTTAAAGTACATGGGGTGATATACCTTACTGTAATATTCAAGAGAAGATGATCAAAGATAACTGTCAAGTCAATCACTTCAGCATTTTGTAGACAGAGGTGAAGGGGTTGTTTCTGTCCACTGTTTTGAAGAGTTACAGCAGAGGACATGGGAGGGAGGACTGATTCCCGATGATGTCATGTTTTACCAACAGAGAGCCCAAATATATACTTATCCATCTTTCTGGAAGACATTTTGATGTAGAAAAAGAGTTACTTTCAATTTTCCAAAGCAATTCATCCGGAAATTGCACGAACACTACATCTATATACAGGACAAGCTTTTTACATTTTGGCTGCAGCATTTGAAACCAGAGACTAAAAAAATATCCTCAGAACATATTTTCTGCTCTGGCTGCATAGCTGCATAATAAATACACCATTAAAATATGCAGTGTCATTAATGACCACCAGTGGATTGCACAGTTTAACTGCTTAAGCTTTTTATTAAAAATCAGAGGAAATGAGAGTATTCATTATGCTATAATGCTACTTCCTATCATGACAAATAGGTCTAGTTCTCAGAACTAAGATATCTGTATAATAGGGAAAGTGTAGTACAGTACTGAGGGTGATTGCACTATGTGGGAAGAAATATCTGGCAGGTTACATGATGACAAAGAAGGCAGACAAGAGACAACTATGTCCAGCCATAACTTGGTTTACTAGGTTTTTGCAGTTGAAGCTGTCATAGAGTAAAATTTAAAATGCATTCATCATGTGAAAACAAGATGTTTACATGCTAAAATACACACAAACACATACTAATCTCTCTTGATTCTGTTTTTTGTTTCCAGATAAGTGTTTTTTTTGTGCAATACCGTCTGTGAGGTACATGCCGGCTCTTTCAGCTGGCAGCTCTCAAATAAAGTATCAATAAATAGGAACTTGTATGCTTGTCCACACCTGATACCACACAAGTAGTAATTTTTAAATATCATGCTATGGATGCCAGTGAGGGACTGGCTAATAAAAACACTGAAATTAATTAAACACAATTAATTCCATAGAACTTTTTAATTAAGAGAGAGTATTTTAAAAAAAATCCTCCACAAAAAAACCCCAAAACTTTTCCTTTTAAAAGGAAAAAAAATTATCTCAAATGCCTGCTTTGCTCTGTTTGGAGCAAAGCCTCTGTAAAAGGGAAAAAAGAGATATCCAAAGGTGAATATACAGACAACAGGTAATAAAGGAATAAGCTGCTATCCACTGGACTAAAAAACAGTGATGGCTGAAGTTAATAAGGGGCTGATTCATCTCCACAACCTCATAGCCAAATGAGTGTGGATTTCTAGGCAAAGGAATATATAAATGGCACTGATATCTAAGTCTTGTTCTCGAGGCTTCATAGCTGAATGCACTTGTCACTCTACTAATTTTATACCTCCAAAATATTCCTCAAATGTTTGAATGTCTTAATTCTAAGAATGGGTTTCACTAAGAAATAGGGAAAATTTCCAGTTTACAATTTCATGAAGTTCTGGGTGGAGATTTTTTTTCCACCAGACAGTATCTAATTCTCAATAAGTAAACTCAGTATTATAAAACATATGAGTTCAAGAGATTAAATTTGAAAATTACATGTTATATTCAGCATACACTTCCAGTGATAGAAATGCTTGAAGCAATTTCAAGCTATTCTTTTGTTCCTATGTCATCTAGGTTTATGCAATTAAATGCATATCACAATACTGCTTAAAGAAAAAAAAAAGAAATTAGACATTTTGAAAACTTCTTTCAGATTTGGAACAATACTGTATTGAAAGCACAGAGTTTTTAAAATAATTATATGAAGTGAAAGAAGAAAAAAAATATCCACTGGTTAGGATTGTATTTAGTTGTCTTCAGGGAGATAAAAACCTTGAGTAGGATGAATTGTCATGTTGCCATCTACTTCAGTCTGACTGTTCCTGGTAGAGACATTGTTTTTAACTTCATTTTACTAAAAATTTTGAAACCTTATTCTGTAATTCGTGAGACTCTGAAATTCCATAGAAAGCACTACCATTCATGTAAAATGCTTTTATACTGTAACAGGAATGCATATATTTACTTAGAGTGCAGACATCTTCTAGCAAAAGTGGCTGCAATGTAAGATGGCATATGTTGAAAATAGGGAACAGAGGATCATAAAACTATCAACAAAACTAAACATTCAAAATAGCACATTATGAATTGAACTGGGAACCCCCAAAAAACACTTTCAATCTCTTAGACAAATGAGTAAGCTTGTTTAAGTCTCTTCATACAAGTTCATTTGAAGATTCTTACTACATGCACTTGCTAACTTCCTTTCTCATTGGTAAAAATCTGCATAAACACCCTTTTAAATGATGCTTTTAATTACTTTTATTTGTTCAGAGTCTGCATGATGCAAAATTAGTGCTGAGTGATACACTGAGGATGTCTGAACTGCAGAAATGTCTTGGCCCTTCCATGATTTGGCCAGGACAAGATACTGCAGAACTAAGTATAATGGGCTGTGCAGCTGCTCCTCATCATGCTGCACCACCTCAGAAATGCCAGCCCTTCTACCCTTGTCTCTCTCAATAAATCCAACCCAAGCTGAAGCCTAAATTGGCCACTAAAACCAATATGACACTGAGACTTTTATAGGAAAAGAAAAAAGAAAAGGAAAGAAAAAAAAAGATGGTTTATGGAAAGAGGCTTTAATTCCTTAGCCCAGTTCTGTTTACTCGTTTCCCTACTGTCTTCTGTCATCTTTTGGCAATTTTCTCTCTTACGGTAGCATGACTTTGTGGTCTGCTCATCAATTTCACCACACAGTTTAAAAATCCATGAAGTAAAAATAAAAGCTTTACAGATTACTGAGGAAAAATGCCAGCCTCTGCTGGAGTCCTTTGACATCAGAACCAGATGGGACTTCACCATAACAATTTCATCAGAGGACAAGGGAAGGCATGACATGAAGACCATTAGTGGAACAGTCATTAAAGGGTTTGTTTCTATGTAAGTGACATGCCATAATTTTTAAATACCACCAAAAGCTGGGATTTTAATAGACCAAAGGAAGTTTTTTATTCAGGAAAAAAAAATGCTCAATTTAAACAATGAGTATTTTTGCATGGGATTCTCACACCAATGTGAGTTAATTTGGAAATTGCTGTACTCATAACAGTAATATCTATTAGTACTGTGAGCATTTATTTTGCAGCACATTCCTATTATCTATGGCACATGATTTCATAATGTGCAGTGTATTATGGACAATGACAAAAAAGGTAAGACCTCCTCCAAAAAGGCTGTCCCTGAACAGCCGAATATGCCTGGTCTAATACAGTTTGGGTCTTTTTTTTTCCCCAGTGTTTTTACAATGTAACTTAAATAGATTGCTTGCAAATATAAGGAGAATATTCCCATCCTGATCTTTCCTTTTTAATACAGGAGAAAACTATAGGAAAGAGCAAAAAGGAAAATGGTCTACAAAGAAAATTGTGATTATATATGTACATATTTCTCCTTATAATGGCTGCATCTGAAAAAAAAAAGACCTGTCTTCAGCTGGTAGAAATCTCTGCTGCCTTATTATAGGACCAGCTGGGAATATTTTGACAGAACATTTTATCAGAGATTATAAAATGCCAATGCGACCAAGCAAAATGTTTTACAGAAACCTGACAAATTCGACAATTTTATTTCAGGAAGAAAAAGACGTTCTGTTAAGGTCAGAAAATTTTGTTTTGACACTTCCAAACTGAAATGTTTGGCAAGTTTTTAAATTATTTTCATTTGAAAATTTGTTTTGTATTGAAGCTAAGCCTTCAAATCAGATTTTAAAAAGAAGAGAAAGTTTTGAAAGAATCATCTTTATACTCTGTAGGGTATGTGATGAAAACCATTAAACTGCTAGATAGAATTTGCTTCTTGGGCAATTCTGTATCAGCTTCAAAGTACCTGGATTAATACAGCTGAAGATTTAATTCTCCTAAGGCTTCCTTTATATCAAAAAGAGAGAGAATTTCCTGTATCACTAGGGAGCAGTAAATAGGTAAAACCCTGAAAAGTTGCTAATTATGGTTGGTACAAAAAGAGGTGTATGTGTGGACTCATATGTGTGTAAATGTAATTCTATAGCAGATCAACATTTTCTATTGAACTTTAAGAGTAGAAATTGCTTTTGAATGCCTTGGTGTAGGGAAAATTTGAAAGAGTGGGTAATACTGACCCTTTTTTGGCTACAGCTTTAACCTTCTATGGGTTAATAATATTGCCAGTGCTATCCCACTGAGACAGCAAACTGATGGGAGTGCTCCATGCAGTGGCACACTGCAGTTAGCTCTGTCCCAGAAAGGTACAGCAAAGGGAGAAGTTATTTGGAAAGGTGTTCGACAATTTTCAGAGCTGTACTAGACACTAACATTGCATGCATTTAAAACATTTCCCTCTCTACTCCTCCTGTCTAAAACCCCTTTGCAATGAATGTGTTGAGAGGGAAATGAGCTGAATATTGCAACAAATGCAGGATGGAGCTGATAAAGGCAGAAAGCATGGTTTGTATTAATGAACGAAACACTATCAATTCCATTCATGTGTGTTATCTGAAAAGGCAATTTTGCAAGCAATAAAAATCCAGCACCAAGTATTAAAATATGTCCCTGTGATATGATGTTCACTCCCCTAGATGAGTCTGTTACTCCTTCCTTTTTACAGTTTCCTGTTTTGTTTGGAACCACTGAGAGGATGAGGCTCATTTTTTGTTTTAGAATGAGTAGCTTTGTGCTTCCTCTATGTAGAATTCCAGACTACCCTTTCTGATCCTGTTATCTTTTACCTCAAGTCTCCCTTTCACTTTTTCACTTCAGCCTGCTGCTTTACTTTGTGCTTTAGGCCTGTCTCTTTTCTTTAACTCCTCACATATCTTCCCTCTTTTTTTCATGATGTTACCACCCCTCTGTCTCCTAATGCTTTCCCACCCCTTTTAATGGAAACATGTCTGGTTTTGACACATTTGCAATTGATTGTATCCTCCTCATTGGAGATATATGTGTAAAAGACTGTTCTTAATAAATATAATCCATAATAAAAACTCAGTTTCACAATACACTACTTATCTGAAACCATTTCTTTCTGGCAGAGCAATAGAAAATATGTTTCCTGAGCAAAGGAGGCGGGAGTTGTGCTATTCTTTTCATAGCTGTCACTAAAACCAGAAAAAGCTCTGATTTGTTTGGAAGGCAGGTTTTTCACAAGGAAACATTCTAAGTCTCCTATAATTTGGCAACTAAGTTCTTCAGTAAA
This sequence comes from Coracias cyanogaster, assembly GCA_033124195.1. Lineage (NCBI taxonomy): Eukaryota > Metazoa > Chordata > Aves > Coraciiformes > Coraciidae > Coracias > Coracias cyanogaster. The sequence continues at coordinate 25,016 of JAVSBS010021916.1, forward strand.
TGTGTTTCTCCTTCCAGGAATGTCCAAAACTGAAAATGGAAAAGATCCACAATCTACAAAGTACAGACTACTCTTTTCCCCTTTTCTCCTCTGAAAGGGATGTATTATCAATGTAAGCATTCAGGAATTCCATAGAATATCTGTCTAGTAAATAAATGGACCTCAAAAGAAACCAAATTTCATTTCTGTTACAGAGTTACAAATGTAGCAATCTGAATATCTGAAGGTTGATGAGAGTTAGTATGTTAGATTCTAGATATTTTGGAGACAACCTGGACACTGTGATAGAACATTCAACTAGCTTTGAAAAAGTTTCTCATTTTATGTAAAATCCAGTTCTATTTTGGCCTGAAAATCCCAAGTAATTTTGCAGCTAGCTCTGGTCAACTACTTTGGCCACTCAGGAAATATGGTAATTTTCATGTTTAATGAAATCAGAATGCAGAAATTATTAAATATATTTCATGTATTTGTTAAAAAATCTAAGTTTGCATTGGATTAAATCCTGATTTTTTAAAAATTTGAAATTGTTATTTTCTTTTATTGAGAAGGAACATATTTTCTGTATTTTTTACTTCCTTCTACCTTTTGAAAAAAGCATTTTTTGAGCACATGCTAATGAAATAATGATATTGTCGCTATAAGAATACATATTATTTATCCCAGGAATGCCTACTGTGGATGTCTATATATTTATTAAAAAATGAACTTTTACATATACATATGTATATAGCTATACTTGCATAAAATTGTAGCCATTTGATACTTACTCCATAATTCAGATTACTGAACTTTTACTGGCATTATTTTAAAACAAAAGATAATCATATGAACACATCTATTAAAGATAAGAAGTTCCATGTTTAATCTATAAATTAATTATATGTTTGTAGACAGCCATTAACACATCTTACCATCAAAAAATAGGCGCTGTTCCATAGAACTGTTGGTCTTCACACATTCCTAAAATGATTGAGATTGCAATGAATCATCCTGTATCTATGGTCTTTGGAGAATAGAGGATGCTGCAGTAAATTATGCACTATTTTCCCTGTTAAAGTATCTGTAGTGAAGTCATATCTAAAGGCTAAACATTCCAATTTCTTTAAAATTAAGCAAACTGCAGCTACTTAGGGAATGAAATTGGAACAACTATTTTAAAACATGCAGCATAATAGTTTAGGACAGTAGATGTGAACAACTGTCTTTATTTTGAACCACAAAATTAGGCTTCAGCGCAAAGTAATAACTACCTTCACTACCAGGACATTAGGTCTGAAACACTACAGCTATTTCTTATATGGTAACTTTAATAATTATGTACTTGTTATACATCTTATCTAAAACATCAGAAGATGTCAGGATGGCGTTAGTGTCCACTAAGCATGACTATATTTGCATGTTTATGGAAGCAGACAGTAAGTAGTGCTGTGTGTTAGATTAACTATATTGCTGTTCACTACCCTTGTATGAAAACTTTCGATAATTCTTAACTTCTGACCTTACAAGAGGATCACAGCATGAGGCTCTGTAGCTGTAAGACATGGTTTGAATAAATATTCATGCATTATTTATAACTTAGTTTAAAAATCAGCACTATCTTTCTTAAAAGCCAATTATTGGAGGACAATAGTCATTAGAAACATTACAGAATCACAGAAAGTACAACTGATGTTCCAACTTCCTATGGATTTCAGGAGAACTTAGGGCTTCTGTGGCCATCTCAGTAAACAGTCTAAATGAATGAAACTAGGTACACCACTGAATTTTTTTTTTTTTTTTTTTTTTAGAAAATGTGCTTGAATTAATTATTTCAATAGCTACAGTTACTACTGAAATGCATGTCAATTCCTGTTTATGAATCACTATTGTTGGAGGACATGACATGTGACTCAACATCATATAGAGCTGAAACCTTTTGGGACTTACTCCACACACTTCAGATTATTGAACTATCATTTTCATTATGTTAAAATAATAATCTGATTTTTAAATTCAAATGAAAGTAATTTATCATAAATTTATGGTAGATAGCTTCACAGTTACACTTCAGATTAAAGTGGACCTGCATTTGAGACAGAATAGTCTCTACACTTGAGTCCAATTATTACTTCTGTCTCTTTATGGGGGTAGTCATTCAAAACTCTCATGCTTATAAATAGCTAACTGTATTCCCAAGGGAAGGAAACCCTGAAGTAATTTGAGAACCCAACCATTTTCCAGCACAAGCACAATTATGAAAGAAAAAGTAGCTGGGGGAAAGGAAACTGATTAATATACTAGCTCATGGAGTAAAATCATAATTGCTAGATAAGAAATAACCAGGTTTTCATTGTTCTGTTTTATCCATTAATTTATGATTACTTCAGACAGTATTAGAGAGAATAGTGAATTAAAATGAGCTACAGTGCCTAATTGGTGAAGCAAGGAAATGTGAGTTACGATACTTAGGAACTCTGCTTGGTTCTGTCATCTCCTTACTGCATAACCTTCAGCAAATTGTTCAGCTTGTGTTGCCCTACAGAGTTAATGGTATCGATCAGACTTTGTAAAGTGAATATTCAGCCATGAAAGCCACTCCATACAGGCAAATATTTATTTTTTACATAATAATAATACCACCATTTCTTGTCTGTTACATCCATCTAACATTAATGAAGCTGACTTTTCTTCATGTGTTGATGTGAACAAACTCTAAACGGTGCAGTTAATAAGATAGATACATAGATTTAATCAGAGGAAAAATAGGTGAAGTATTCACGTTCTGAGCTGAGTAACTCCTCCAAAAGGGTTTATTAAGCTGGGTTATGGCTCTAAATATGTTAACAGAAAACTCTATTCAGGTTATTAATGCACTGAAATAACTGAAGACTGGGATACTTGTGAGAAATAATTGTGTTAAATTATTGTGTAAGGAGGTTATAACTGGAAGAAAATCTTTGTGTTTGGATAAAACAAGCTGAGATGGCTGTATTTGCTTTGATTAGAGTGTAAAGGAGGGTGATTAGTGAATCATAGTGCATGACTGTACAGAATGGTCCAATGTTTTGAAACTACCATACAGCTTTGTCTGTAATTGAGTAGCTTTACTCAACATCAGCTTGGCTGCTCCTAACTCCTTTTAGTGCAATAAAACTATGTCATTCTTTGGATATAGTTGTGGAGACATTCTTAGTACTGAAACAAACATTATTTGGTTGACATACTTACACAAATGTTGAGAAAAGTCTATTATAGTTCCATGCACATGCTTTTTCAAGCAGGTTGCACTTTCCCCCTGATCAGTGGGTGGTTTTTTGGGATCCCCAGCATCGCGTTTCTGTAACTGCATCATGGGGAGGAGGGTGGAATTGGCCAAAACAACCCTGGCCCTGCAGGCAGAGCAGGTGGCTGTAACACAACTTAGAGAAACATTGATACTGCTCGAGTTTACCATTAGGGATACAATGACTCACCCCTGAAGCCAGAGGCTGCAAAAAGCATGCTTTGGCTTTCAGCAGACTGCAAGACCGCATCAAGCAGACCTGGTCTATGTCGAATGGGATCTTTACAACACAGTCTAGGTTTAAAACAGGGTGCAAACACAACCATTCCATTTTCTGTGCTGTTCCTTCCATTCCTGGTGGTCTGTGAAATTCCCTGAATTATTTGGAAAGTTGCTTACTTCCAATGTTTTTAGAAAACTTCTCATTTACTTTCAAATATTCTTTGTTCTTCTATTGTTCTTTGCTCTTCTAGCTGTTTTAATATCCATCTTCCATTTAAAATCACATTTCATTCTTGTGCTGGTTTTCAATAGCTAGATTTTCCGTATTTTCTCTTTCTACTGGAAATAATTAACATCTTTTAAAATGACAGCATGTCTTCCTGGCCTGTGTATGTTGCTTATTATTCCTCTTTCTTCTCCTCTGCATGTGTGAAATCTCACTCCTTGACAATCTCAATCTTTCAAAAGACCCATTCTTTCAAGATTACCAGCTGTAATCGCAACCACAGTCAGACAGTCTCAATAGAAAGCCCTAGAGAGAGTAGCCCACTTGACCAGAGACCAAAACCAGTAGATACCTTACTAGTTTATTATCTCTCTTGTCAATAGAAAGGCAATATTTAGACTTTGGAATAAGAACCAGATTGTGAAACATGATATACCAGTTTACTAGGGTATAACAAACAAAACACATCCTTGCCATGAGCTTGTAGGCAAAGGGATGAACTATATTTTCTTGGTTTTCTCACTGATGATCTAAGAAAGGAGAAACCTTTAAGAACAAAACTTAAAAACAATGACAGTGTTTGTCTTGTTCTTTCATATTAAGCCCAAAACTTTTTTAAATAATTGGGAGCTGGAGAGCTGAAATATTAATTTAGATAAGGACATTTATGTTCCAAGTTTGTGCTCTCTCCTCTTGTCTTTCTTCCTTTCACTACACAACTTTCTAGTTTCCCTTGCTGTTGTACATTTTAAGTGACTTTATACAGAACATATTCAACTTACTGCATAAAATTTTAGAACTTACACATTCCCATTTATATCTAAAATTGATTTCCTTCAGTCTGGATGTACTGAACCTCTTGATAATTTTTACAAAGGATACCTACTTTGTCATTAAGTGTGTGACCTGTGATAAAGGGCAAAGATAAATGTATAGACAACAGGAGTGTATCAAAACCAGCCCCAGTCCTAAGATTCAAAACATGCTTAAAATTAGTTGCAAAAGTAGCGTACATGAAATTACTTTATATTCCACTTTTAGTAAACGAAGAAGCCAAATTTCTTGTATTGGTTACTGATGGAGTAATTCTCACACTGTACTGTTCTCATATTGTATCAGATAACTAGAATTTTCATTGAGTAGTCCAAAAACTCTACTGGCACCATAGCCTAGAGTCTGAAAAAAAAAGTAGCTCTTTGGAATATTGAGTAAGAATTTCATACTAAATGACATATCTTATAGTCCTTATTTTATAATATCATATCATGATATGATCCAACATCAATCTAGAATCACCTATAATGTATTTCAAAGAATGAAACTGAAATGGCATTGCAGTTAGGAGACTATAATTCTCTCTCATAGGCAGGGCTTTCATTTCTGGTCTGTAGTAACTGCATACTGGTATTTTTTACAGACTGGGTTGAAAATAGACTATGGACTACATAGAAAAACATAAGAGTTTTAGCTAGAGCTTAACAGGTGATTACTCATGGCTTGTACTTGTCTTCTCAAGTGGGGGACACTAGGGTGGAACACAAAGTGGTCTTAGGGAACCTGTTGATTCTACCCATTTCTAGTTCTCTCATCCAGCCATCTAGAAGGAGAATTTATGTGCAGATGTTGACAGATTCTTGCAAATTAGATAGATTGTCTATATCTTGGTAGAATCACACATGATATTTTTTCTAACTTTGGAATGGAAAATTGAACAGAAATGCTTGAACTTCATACTTTTTGATAGACTTTGTTATATGGACTATGAGCAAGATTAACCATGTGTGCAAGATTTTGCAGGATTGAATTTGTTTACAGTGTGTTTATGTGTTACATTTTGAATCTCATCGTAACATACCTTCCACAAATAAAACACTGCTATTATAGTTATAGCAGTGTGTTGGTAAAATTCCCATCTAATGAGTAATTCCTGAAAAACTGGTCCTTTTGCATTGCCACATTTTGTCATGTCTCTGTTATGGGTTAAATCACATAGGAGTTTGCTAGTGCGGTGGGAACATCTGCTAGCAAAACAGTTTAACTGCAAGCTTTTCTATTGCTCAGCTCAGATAACAAGCTGCTTTCGAATGGCCTTCAGACAGCAGTGTAACACTAGTGGTGTTTTTTCCTGTTCCTTCTCTTGGGACATATAGTGGAGAGCTATTAATCAGTTATTAGGATTTCACCCTGTTGAAGCCTGCTGTGAAAGCAAGGGGAACTAAGAACAACGCAACTTACGGTTTCGCTTTTAAAAAACAATTCTCATACAATTATCAGAGATATATCTCCACAGAGAAATAAATAATAATCTGCCATGATATAAACCTCAGTTTTAATTCCCAGATTTGTCACTTTTCAGTGTTAATATTTTGTATATTTTTGCAGTGCATATGAGGATATTGCAGTTAGCCAATATTATTAACATGCATAACTGTAAAGAATAAAATCCTTAATTTTCACTGCCATTTTAAAATCTATCTGCTCATCATGAAACTTCTCTTAAACTATTCTCTACTTTTTTACAACATTGAATACACAAGCAGAATATATAAATATTGAAGCCAGTAATAAACCTTTTGTTTACAATGAAATTCTAAAATGTAAACTGCATTTCTGAACGTTAATGTCTCTAAAATGACTCCACTTGGACATGTGTAAGTGTGATTCATTCTTCAAGACCACTCACCTCACACAGAGTGATGTACTGTCACTATTTCATTCATTTTAAACGCAGTATTCATAAGGGCCTAGAGAGTAGACATCACCATAAATCAATGTTATTGGACTATATTTTCAAACAAAACATTTTACAGACATAGACATCCCACATTCCATACTGATCATGAAACACTTGCATGAAGGTCAGCTAAAGTCAACATCAACTTATAGATTCATTTTCTGGAGGAGTAAAAGATGCGCATGTATTTTTTCTGACTACATTAAAAGTAGTTTAAATCTATGCAAGATTTCTTTGTAAAATTTCTAATGGTCATAAGAGCTTTGTAAGGGCTGTAAAAGAAACAACATTAAGGAGACATGTAAGCACTTGAGGTTGTCTTTTCTGATGAGGCTCCAAAGGGACTCAGACACCGTGCTGGATTATATCACCACTTTGTAAATCACACAGAAATATTAATAGCAGTACAATTTACTCCAGTGTGAACTTTGATTCATTTACAGACACTTATAAATTATGTTTCTTAGAAACATAAGAAAATCCAATTAACTGAAATATGTGGTACTCTATGGCATCAGTGACTCCTTTGTATATAAAGAGCTGGGCTGTGTTGCCAGGCTTGGGAACTGTTCCCTGCTTCTGCAATGTAGTGTGCTCTGGTTGTATCTGCCTTTGTGCTAAATTGCAAGGTACGTCTGCTGCTCAGGTTGCATAGAAAGTGTCTTCAGATCACAAAGATAACCAGCCTCTCGGGACCAGATTGTGCTGCACAGCCTGCTGACCTGCATTCTGCCATGCCAATGGTCCCCTGTTAAAGATAGCTGGGGAGGGGGGGATGAATCTCTCTCTCTTGATACTGGGCTAGAATCTAAAGTGGGCTTTTGTCTACTTGCCCACTTTTTTCTCAAGAGTGATGGGGACTAATGAAGTGGTGAACAAGCTGATGTGAATAGCTATTTCAGACAAGTTTCCCAGTTGCCCCAGAGTAGTTATTATTTAGAAGAACCTTTCCAGTTGTACCAAAGTCTGACAGCTCCTGTCTCAGTCTACATTGTGTAATGAATTAGAACTTCTGCTCTGCGTGGCTTAATGTAGAAATTTGCTGGACCAAAATCCAATGTTTTATCCAGTTTTAATGGTGCTTAGACCTGATGTTTATCATTGGGGTACTCTGAAGTTTGCTTTGAAGTTGCTAAAATAAGGACACTAAGGTCTTCATAGTGAAAGAAAAAACTTCTTAATGTACTCAGATCCTACTAAGGGAATTCTAGAGCAGTAAATGTGCATATTTCTACAGCTTGAACTAAAGGACCTACTCTTATGGCTAGTGAATATTTTGATCCTGTTGTTACAGGCTGCAAGAAGGTTGCACAATGAACAGAGTTTGCAAGACTTCGGGCTTCTGTGACAAACCAAACTTATGTCTCTTTAAAGAGGTCAAGAATTCGCTTGTGTAAAAACACCATGATGTGTACAGAGCCAATAATACAGGAAATCTTCAAAATATGTTGACTAGATATTATTTTTCTTAAAGTTGTACCTTGAAGGGTAGTTTATGAATGATCCTCTTTCCACATTGAAAGCTTTTTAAAGTAACAAAGTAGGCTAGTATTAAACAACGCTGCTAGAGATGCAGTCTTGGCAGATTAGTAAATATGCTGGTTTAACAATTTTTAATATATATTATTTGCATTTTTTTAAATCTATACACACAGTTGGGAAACAGACTGGAGAGCACAGAATCTGCTTTTCTTTCTCTAAAGAACTTTGATCCATCTTTACATTACAAATAGAGTACAGTACAGATACAGTACAGAGTTCAGTACAGATATTTATGCCAGAACAGATCTTAGGAGGTGTTTTATAAAAGCTGTTTCATTGGGAGAATCCTCAGCTGTATAGTTAATTTGGTCTTCCCAGAGCAGAGGTCAAGATCTGTCCTTTGTAATTAGGCAAAAGAGAAATATCTGCTTGTGTGTAACAACTAATTATAAAACTTCTTGAAAAGTTCTCAGGCTAGACAGTCATCTCTGAGCCATGAGAACATGAAAAATCTAACAGCATCTTCTCTATCTTTGTATTTTTTATCCAAAATTATTTGTTAGGTTATCTTGTAACATTAAAAAAAAACAAACCAATTTACTGTACAATAATAGTAAAAAAAAATAATTTAGTATATGATGAAAAGACTCTTCTGTATAATGAAATGCATTAACTGTAATTTAATGAATGTTCTGACTAGAGTAATACATTTTTGTAAAGAATATTGCAGTACACTGGAGGTACAGAAATTTATCTTATAGTGGAATTTATATGTTACATAGTGATGAAATCCATCTGTTAGGTGCTCACTTATACCACATAATGTAGTGAAAGCAGCCATCATCAATCACACATTAATCATACCTCCATATTCTACTACTCCTGGGTCATAGAAGAAAGGCAATGGTAATGATCAGGTCTGTAATTACAGAGCAAAGTAAGTATACTGTGTTCCAGTGAGGATAATGATGTTTACTTTTCATCTTAAGATAAATTCAGTGCAATCAAAATGCTAATAATGAAGTGTCAGCTACAGAATACTGTGGACAACACTGCTACACCCAGGTATTGCAATTACTCCAAAAAAAACCCCACTCAATGTTGTTTTGTGAAGTTCTGCTGTTAAGGGAAGTTAGAGGCAGGCATCAAAGAAAAGGATTTTTGAAGACTTGTTATTCCTGACACTTACACTACCTAGAGGAACTACACCAAAAGGAAAGGAGTTACACAGAGATAAAAACAGTATAGATTTTGAGGGAATCTACCCTGCCATCTGGTATGTTTAATTAAATGTGTTACAACACAGAATACATTTTAGCAATTTAAAACTAGTAGATGCATTTTGGTGGGACAAATTCAGGTAAAATGGTGCAATATTGCAGCAACTACAAACAAAAACCCCAAACCCTGCTAAATCAAAAATGTAAACCCAAGTAATAAAGAAAAAATATTTCCTGAATAAATAGAAAAATAGAATTTCCAGAAAATTAAAAACAGAATTTCCACAGTGAAGTGGAGGGTAGGGTGGAAAACCCATTACTCATTTTAGGTGAAATTTACTCTTTTCCTGAAAATAAGTGCTTTGGGTTTAATGCCTTTACTTTTTTTCCTCTTAAATTTGGATTAGTTTACAACAAAGTTTTTGTTTTTAATAACAAGGAGTGATGTTTTAGGTCTTTGAAAAATTTTTTTTGCACTTCCTTTTTGTTCTAGGAGGGGGCAAAATGTAGCAGTTGAGTGATAAATAGTGTCCCTCCTGAAACTCAATTTATTAATCAGCAAAAGAATTCACCCAGCAGTTGTTCCCATTGAAATACCTTTGTATCATTCCTTAGTTGGTGCTATAAAATCAATTGGTTCTCATCAAGTGTGCTCTGTGCAAAACAGCGATAATGAACATACGCTTGAAATGGCGTGCAGTGATAATTGCATTGGCCTCAGCCTCTCTCAGTATTCTGGATGTTGAGGCCAGCAGTAGGATCACAAAACAGACTTGAGAACAAAATACATGCAGGCCAGGCAGAAAAATTAAAGCTGTGGCATAAACATTAATCTGTGGCTGTGTAAAACTAACAGGTCTTGTCCAACACAAACTACACAGTGAAACTGTTGAATACATTTTTGTACACATACAGATTGCGCAGACCTGCACAACCTGTACAAATAATCCAATAAAGTTTTTTTCTTGGGCATAAGTATTTACAATTTAATCATTAGAGTTACCATTATCAATCCTTCTAACTTGCAGTACCATATGTAACAGGGAGACACATTCATGACTGCCAACAGACCCTAATTGTTTTGACTTTCTGCACTATCCATGCCTGCATCTCATGTTCCCCAAAACTCTGTTTTCACCAACAAAAAATAAACGTGAAAAAATAGATGAAACATATAAGACTTAATTTTCAATCTGGGAGAGAAAGCGATTGGAACAGAAAGCACATAGGAGAAAGAATTAAAAACTTTTGGCACAGAGAAAACAGACTGTATAAAAGTTTGTGGACAACTCTTAGAAGCTCTTGTAGCTGGGATTTGGCTTAGAGCAGCACATAAGTATATACTTTTATTTCCTCTCAACAGGAGACCCCTGGACATGTTGCTGAAGAAGCAGCAACAGATGCAGGAGGTTGGGAGAAGTGGAATAAGCTGCAATCCACTGCAGGTTTTTTTTGACAGACCTCTCAGGTCTGGAAATAAGGCTGGAAGTCATCTGAAAACAGGTGGCTTGGTGAGATTCCCCCTGCTTCCTCTCTCACTTGAGTGGGAAACACTGTAAGAACAGCCCTTAGACTGATTATGTGTGCTTTCAGTCCTTATCTAGGCAAGAAGCCAAAAACTCAGAGGCCTGGACATAAGTTACCAGAAAGTTTTGTATTCTAAGAGAGGTTCAGCCCAAGTTCAGTTCTAAAAATAGGAGAATGATCAGTTGGGGGTTATTATTCTATATGAGCAGTCTTCCCCATTCTATGGACAGAGTCTTCCCTGTTGCATTGGTTTTACGTTTATGCAACTCCACTCATTGGAGTTGCATACTCATACAATTACTCACATTTAATGTAAGGGTGAATGTGAACACACTCAGGCTTTAATCTCTCAGCATTATGCTGATTTATTGGTAGTATGGCCAAACCCCACAGACCCTCCAGTCCAAGGCCTCACTCACCTCAGTCAGTAATTTGCACAACACGGGACCCTGTACTGTGGCTATATAAAGACTGACGAGATTGTGAAAAGTGTCACCTCACCTTTACTGAAGTTTGCAGTTCCTGTCCTAATACATCCCACAAAATCCAGCCTTTCTTCAGAGGCTGTTCGTCAGCTGTGCAGGGGAATATCTGGTTTTATTTTGCTGGTTCAGAGCTGAAAAGCAGGAGGTGGACTAAAATGGTAAAACAAAATGCTACTTTAAATTTTCAGGTTTTAGAGATTTCTTTGCTATTATAATTTCTACAGCATGGAGTTGTTATTGCTAACTTACAGTAGTTAAATCTCTGTTATCCTTTAAAGAGAATAGTACTTGGTTGAGGATATGCTCACTGAAGTTGCAGTTCTAAAACAAAGAAATCTACTTCAGACTTTCTTTTGTTACTGGAAAAACATACAGTACAATTTACACCTAGCTTTGTATTTTCTGAGATATTGCAGTAAAAACTCAAAAGTATATGGAAACTGTGTAAAACATGTTGAGCTTGAATAGCCATTCAATAGTATATTATGCTGAACAAAGGATCTGAAAACTGCTCTTGCTTTGTCAGTCAATTCCATGTAATTAATTTCTACTTCCAAACAAGATGCACAGATGTGCTGACATAATGTGCTGTTTCCAAACCTTTGCAGATATTACTCTTCTTATTACTTGTGCGTGATTAGTGTTTGCTCCTAGAAAAAAATCAAGATCCCCACACCATTTTGGTAGAACAAGTTAATGATAGTTAAATCATGGTGGCTGTATTGTAAAGAACTGGCATGAAAGCAATTAAGTTTCATAGCTCATGATTTGTACCCTCAGCTTTACTTTATATTGTGGTGCAAAAGTAAATTGGATTTAAAACTGCTAGGTGAATTCTCAACATGTATTCATACTAGAAATAACTTGTACACTTTCATAAATGTGTGAATGTTTTTTGTTAAAATTGGCTGTTTTCTCTGGTCTAAACTCCATGCAGATCCAAACAGTTTAGATTTGGTGTATCTGTATGTGATCATGTCAGGCTAATGAACCAACCAGACATCAGCTTTGACAGGCTGCCTGACATTGTACAAGATAAAAATAAAAGACTCTGGGCAAAACTGTGACCCCCTACAAGTCAACAGCAAAACTCCTCTTGCCTTTAATGGGTCCAGGATTTTATCTATGGCTCTCTGCCTCCTCTCTCACTCCCAGAGACTAACAACACACAGAATATAGCAGGGACTACAGACAATAGGCTTTCTCCAGTATATAATGAGGCATTAACTGAGTGAAGTTAGAGCTTTTGGATCTCAGCAGAGAAGTGTTTTTTTTAGAAGAGGGTGAATAAAGAAAAGATAAACACATAACTGACTAGAAGCAAAAGCCTCTCCTGAATATATCAGGGGAAGGTGAGAGATTGCTTAGATTTTATTTTCATTTGTTTTTTCTCCAACTTCCTGAAGTGACTTGACAGCCTACCAGCAAGACTCACCATCATTCATAGGTAAAACTCAGAATAACATTAGGATTGAAAAATACTCCCTTAATGGAGCTCCCACATGTAGAATTCAGATGCTACCTTAACTTAGAGACATTTACAGCAGCCTCTGTCAGACACCTTCCTCTCTCCCTGGTGATGACCACTTCATTCCTGGGTAATGGATTTTAATTATGGGGACTTCAGAGTGCAAAGGTGGATCAGTAGCATGCTTTATTTTATGGAAAATATGTATCACGGAATTATGAAATATTCCCTCCTGGCCCCAGGCACCCAGACTTTGGTGCCACCTCCATCACCCTGAAGCTCCTCCTGAACTAGCACCAGATCCTAACACAGTGCAATCTAATCATTAATCTGACCCTGAGAGATTTCAGGGCTTTCTTAATCTAAAGCTGTCTTTTTCCTCATAAAATTGCTTCACACTCCTCCTCCAACTATCTTGCCCCACTTGCCGACAAGTTTCTGGGCAGCAGCACAGATGGCAGGAGTAAAGGTATCAGATCCAGAAGCCATGCCCGAGGTTGGTATCTGTCCGGAGCTCCTTGAGGCCAAATTCCAGGATGGCACCATGTGATGGGTGACAGCAGGGGACAAGCCCAAGAGGGAGATCAAATGTGCATCTCCTGCTAATGATGTCTTTGCTCATTACTGGATTTTATATAAACACTGAGGGCCTTTATGCATATTTCACTCAGTTCATGTTCCCTGACTGAGGGAAGACTGAGTCCAGGCTTCAGGAGCTGGCTCTATAATAACAGCCTGATTAGTATTCAGCTCTGTCTACATATAATATTTTAAAATCAGTTTGAATGAGAGAAAAGAGGTGGTATAGTACCCTTTGCCTCCTGATCCCCACTTTGAGGGCACCTTTCATGGCAGGGTTTCCCTGCTCCTGCATTGTCAGAAGGGATGAAAGAAGAGAGGTGGGTTAGAGGGGCAGGACCCACAGCCCCACTGTCCCGGACTTTCTCCTTGCAGAGCATCTCAGGGAAGACATCTTCTGGTGTGCATGTGGCTGCTGGTCTCAGCTGAACCCTATAGACACAGGATGCAGAGAGGCAGCTGATCAAATATTTGCAGAGAGCAGAGTCTCCCTTCTGCCTGGACACCCTGCTACCCCTCAGCCTCCCATGCTCACATGTGCATGTGCACACACACAGCTCTCCATAGAAATCTGCAAGCTTTCATCCAGCTCTCTATTCAAATCCATCCCTGCCCCGTCCAATTAAATAAGCACACCTGCTATTTGTGCTGAAAAGACGTCTAGAAAAATGTATGTACAAGTAGATG
>JAVSBS010021916.1:39010-61583 GCA_033124195.1 Coracias cyanogaster
TGTACAAGTAGATGTACACTGAGCTGGAAGCCTAAATCTTGCTTTATTCACCTGATGGAGGAACGTATTAGAAATTACATGAGAACCTTGGCAAATCTCCCAGAAGAACAGGGAGTTTCTTAGTGAAGTTTTCCTTGCTAGTCTTTAGGTAACTGCCCATCAGCTCTGAGGCAGAAGGACTTTAACTGCCGAGGAAAACTGAAGATGCAGGGTAAGTGTTAACTTTACCCATGAAAGTCTAAGTGACATTGATTTCAGCGGAGTTATCCTCAATTTATAGTAGAATAGCCAGCATCCAGATCTGTCCCTGAACAATACATTTGGAAGTTGAAGCCATGAAATGGAGAGGGTCATGTCTTTTGCCGTTGCTAATCTGAGGTCAGTAGGTCTCCGCCCACTTTAAATCCATTGTGCGACTGGCAGAGACTCTTTCATTCTTGGAATAAAGACAGTTAAGCGTTTGAATAAGTGTTTGAACGAGTGAGGTCTTTCCCTCTGATATGGACCAGGCGCTAAACTAGGAATGTTTTGAAAACTAAAACTGAGAGTTAGATAAGGCCAGAATTAGAAGGACAATTTCTGTCAGTGGAGTACTCATGCCTTTCTAAGACAGCAGTGTAACTTCTGAGGCATCTGTGTTCACAGACTTAAAATACTGGAATATATGGTCTTAGGAGAAGCACAAAAGACTTTTTTTTCTTTTTTTAATTTAGTGCCTCATCACATTATGGAGGCCTGTGCTGCATAACGTAATGAGATGCACGCTTTAACATATGGGCCTCTTTTTATATGAAACGGGAAAGTCTTAGGGAGCAAATTAGGTCACTCACTGCTGAACTAACTGGTCAGCAAACTGATGTAATGACTATTTTCAAGTTTGCTCTTAAATTTTCCACTTTCCTGCCTCCCATTAAATCAGGCAGAAAATAGAGCTGTGTCAAAAATTAGGTACTTCCTAAGAAATTGTTCCCCTTTTTGTTCATCTTTCTTTGGCATTCATCATAGGGAAAGGAAAGAAAAAAAAAGTCCTTTTACCTAGGATATTTTCACCACTCTGACTGTAAGTGAAAAGCAGCTTTTGTCAGCAAAGTGCTTTTTGCTGCCTGATAGGTAATGTAATGTGTGAGTCAGTGTGGAAAAGGAGTTGAAGGTCAAAGCTGTAAGAGTACTTGCTGTGTCACTTGGTGTCCTGATCTGAATGTTAGGTATGTCATTTCCCTAGCTCACTGTCAAAGGGAAACCATGCCATGGCTGAGAGTTTGCATGAGTACTGAAGAATAAGTAAAGAAAAATGACTCCCTCAAAATGTGCCAAAAATAGAGAAAAGAATAATTACTTAATTCTATTCCTCATACTGTATGTGGAAATTCGCACATTGCCTTCTCTGAACGCCATTACTCATCTTTTCCATTTGTGAAAGCTTGCAACAAATTTTGAAAGGTGAAATATTGATGAGTTTTGCCACTGACTTGGTGAGGCTGGGATTTATCCAGAAACAGCTCACAGAGAAAAGGAAGTTTTGCAAGTGAGTAAAAGAAAGTTTAAAGTAGTTGAAAAAATCCTTGTGAATTCCTTTAATCAACATTGTCATTATGAGTGCATTTTCAGGTGAGATTATCCTTCTGTGGAAAATGTTGCTGAAAATATCCTGTTTGTTGTTCAGCAACATTAACCTTTTAAAAATTCCACTTATGCTATAAAATGAAGTGTGCCTGTGCACACTGATTTCCTTGTTTTCAGCAGGACCTTTTACTACCCAGGCTCTGCTTTTTTTTAGCATAAAAAAAAAGTAGAATTAAAGGTTCCTTTAAAGAACCCTAGCTTATTTACTCTGAGCAACTGGACATTAGTAAGCTTGCTGACTCTTTTCACTGTCTGGTTTTGTAGATTGGGTTAAAAATATTGGTTGTGACATTTAAAGCCCTTAATTGACTAGGTCTCAATGAAGTGCCTTACAGAACTTCTGGCACTCTGCATAGCACTTCTTCCTTTTGGGTCAAAAGGGGCAAAACTCTTGTATTTGAAGGTCTGCAGAAGTAGAAAGGGCAGTGTTAACATTTCTGCATGTTCAGCTAAAGATCACAGAACAGTCACCTAGCTGACTTTTCCCAGGACTGTATATTTCTGGTTAAGGCAAAATTGCAAGCCTTTCTAGTTCAGAGGGCATTGACAGGACTTTGTTTAGCCTGGTATCACAAAATCATTTTGCAATTTGTGATAAACTGCAATTGTGATGCTTTTTTTGTTTGCTTTTACTTTTAAAATTATCAGAATGTAAAAACCTGTAATCAAAGGAAAACGGCATACGTTTATCTTGTCTCCTAGTTTGATTTCACTTGATTGATTCCACAGCTCCTAAATGCTTTCCTGCAGAAACTGAACCAGCATCATTTTTTCAGGCTTCCTTTCTTGTAGAGTATTCCTCGTCTGGGATCTGCCCTTACAAATGTTGTAGCATGAGACTAACTCAACTGGATTTCTTGTGTAAAAACTCATCATGCTCCTAAACTCAAATAGGCAGATCCCACAAACACGTGGCTCATTTTACAGGCTCCTGGTGTAAAGTCTGTATACAATTCATTTATTTTCAAGGGCCATATTTATCAGAGAATTAGAAGAATATGTTAAGCTCATCAGCAATGTGGTTCTGACTTGCTGTTTCTGTTTATTTTGCTGTTAATAGTTCATGATTTTGTGTTGCAATGAAGAGTAGGACTGAGACTAGTAAAGAAACATTTAAAGTTACAACAGTAGTAAGTAGTCTTGCAGCAGAGATCAGGATTATAAATCACAACGTATCTTCCCTCATATTTTATAGTGTCTTTCACAACTCACTAATGCCAATGAAGAAACAAAATTTAAGAACCATAGAAAATAGTGCAGTTAGGTTTATGAGCATCCAATGAAAATGTTTTATAAACTGAAGTTAAAATAGTCTGTGTTTCTATAGATTGCTTAAGCACTTTTTCTAAACATGCATTTGAGAGGCATAATTTCTATCAAGGCATTTCCTTGGATTGTATCATAGTGTCATTTTATTTTAATGTTACTGAGTGAAGGAGACATAATCATGACTCAAGCCTTTCAAAATCACTGTAGATGTTATAATTAAACCAATTACTAATCCATGTATCTTAGTCATATGCTAAATAAGAGCCTACTAATTCTGTACAATCTTGCCACAGGGAGCCTGCCTGAAATCCATACATAAAAATATAAACTATACTATATAACTTAAGAAGAAAACTCTCTTATTAATAGGCTGAATCATTCATAATGGCTGTCTATGTTAGATATAGTCAAGCAGGATAGTAGATCTGTAGAACAAAACAGCTGGTGTGAATGTCTACATCTGGGTTCGGGGAGATATTTCATATTAATTCTTGGCAGTTCCAGTGAACTGTATGCCCATTAGCAGCCAGAGTGTATTGGATTTGCTCCTGGAGCTTCGCTTCTGGTTTATTTTTCATTTGAAAGAAATCCAGCTCATAAGCTCCAAGACCACTCTGTGATATGACTCAAATCCCAGCAAATGGGACTAAAGGAGGTATTTACTTGAAAAATTGCAGTTCTGATCTAAATCAAAACATTAATGTAGATTCACCCATTTACCCATTTTAGAGACTGTGAAGATAGACCTTTTTCAATTAGGAATAAATACAAGACTAGTAGAATACTGGTAAAAGAGTATGTCATGCTCAGCACATGTTAGTACCTCTGGATTGTTCCTTCCTTCCTAAAAAGTTTTAAAAAACAAGCTACTTACAGATTATATCAAGTGCTTGTCTTTACCTTTATTGTGTTCTCGGGAGAATGAAAACCCTTTTCTGCAGGTACGTGTGAAGGATGCATGAGCAGATAACTTATTTGTCAAGGAATTTATTGAAGTACCTCAGATTCATATGCTTGAGCTGCATAAAAAATTCCTAAGGATGTGTACTACAATACAGGTGCAGCTGTGCTGCAGGAAAGAGAGTGAAGCCATCTCTGTCATCAACTATGAATCACATTATCTCCCATGCAAGTTTGTCATTGGAGACTTATTGGTACCTCTTCCCCTGTAAGGGTTAAGCGTGCAAAACATTTTATTACAAAGTAGTAAGAGCCACACTTACTGAAGCCTGTAGAAATTTCAGCACAGGGATATTCACTCCCAGACAACTTGTGTTTGCCAAGGAGCGGCTAGAGTGAAGTGCTCTGCAAGGGAGGGTGAGGGTAAACTTCTGTCTTAAAAAACTAACAGCATGATTGGAAATGTGGCATCCTCAGCTCAACACAGATGACAGCTGAAACAGCTGGCTGAAAATGAGTGTTGATGCGCTGCACTCTGACCTCAGGCGTAGTACAAGCAACATAAGCCATTCTGGAGGTGCTTCCATTCAGGATCTGAGAAAGAATAGCCTGGACAAAGATGATGTGGAAATGCAACTACTCTGATGTCACAGAAATGTCATTTGGAAGAAGTAACAAAAGATAATACACATTTTCTGGTTTGGTGGTTCTGAGCTGTTCTGCAACTCTGTGCTGATACTAGTCCCAGCCACCCAGAAAAAAAGATATGGCAAAAGCTCACTGAAATACAGAGGTTTTTTTCTGCAGGAGAGGGCTATGTGCTTCTGTAGGAATGTTATTTCAATCATGTGACTGTTAATTTCTAAGATAATTTAATCTTTATTAAACAGCAGAGTAATATATATTGAAGGCTTGGCATAATTCTTCAGCACACAGTGCTGGTCCTATCCAGTGTACTGTAACATATGTATTCAGAAACTATACAATCTTTATTTGTCTGGAATTCAGTGCATAGATTTGTTTTTACAAATAGGAAGTGCCTCTATTTTCCTTCTTACCTAAGTCAACCTTTTGTTAATCCTGAGGGAAAGGCCCTTGGTGTAAATTTGTGAGTGCAGCGTGCAACCTGCCCTGTTTCTTCATTCTTCTTGTAACAGCCGTGACTCTGCTAACAATAATAAAAAGAATCCATTACTTTTCCATATTAATAGTTCCTTCAGGTTTGATAGATTACAATGAATTAATCATACAGGATTTTGATAACATATTTTATTATGTTGATTGAAGGGATTCACTTGAGATGACAGCTAACATGGCTCAATAGCCAAAAGCTTTCCAGCACAACTGTAAGTCTACTCACTGTAGCTGCCATTCTTGAATGACCTCAAGGAAGGGGCTAGACTGAACTATATATCACTGATGACGTGTTTCACTCTACAACTATGTAATGTACCAGTAATTGCAATTAAGCAAACACAGTTTCAAAAGAAAAACATTTTATTTAATTTGAGATTTAACCCCCCTCTTCCCCTAAACCTATCTGCCAGATTAAAAATCCGTATATGGTATTTAAATTCTTTCAGACATACTTTATTTAATTGCCTCATGTGAAGGAAGTCTTTGTTCTTGGCTAGAGAAGTACTCTTCAGCTTGTGGCCTGTAACTAGAGTATTAGATCCAGCTTTATGTACCATACTTCATAAAAATATTAACCAATTAGAGCTAGTCAGAGGATTGCAACAAGAAGCCTCAGATGTTTATAAAGCATGACCTTGGAGAACACAGTGTATGAACTGGATTGCTTAACCTAAGGAGGAGAAGGCTCAGTGTGACAAGATAACAGTCTCCAGATACATAGAAAGCTGCTGCAAAGAGGCAGGGAACAATCTGTTGTGCATGTTTGTGATGGATAGAAAAAGAAATAAGGAATTTAAATTGCATTAAATATGATTCAATTTATATATTAGGAAGAAGTTTTGAACAGTAGAGATAGTGAAGGAAATGTTAGGATAGATTGCCTGGGGAGGAATGTCCATCACTGAAAGCCTTTAAGAAACAGTTAGACAAATATCTGTCAGGAGTGACATAGATAGAACTGATCCTTCTTTGGCATAGAAAGAGATCTATGTTATGCTTTAAAGATTTCATGTTATTAGTCATTATAGCTGTATATAGTCTGCAGTGTGTTTGCATCACTTTTGTATATACATTTCAATATGTGAAAAGCATGTTGAGTTCAAAATCTCATCATTAAATGATTATGCAGCTGAATTAAGGCCAGCTGTTTAACCCTTATTTATTTCTCCAGTATATTTGCACTATGATACTGTCTTTAATTACCCTGTCACATGTTGGTTTATTTCCACAACCCTCTCTTTCATTAGTCTGTTGGATATATTCTACTCAGGGAAAGCATATTATTTTACATATTATCTAATTTTCAGCAGGTATTTTCATATTTTATTACTGAACATTGTCCAGACTTGCTCTGAAGACAAAATTACTCTATTTTTAGGAAGATTTATATTGCTGTCTTCAGTGCAGTTTGAGTGATACTTTAACATTAACTTACCCTTCCAGCACTGTTCTGACATCTGTACAGTCAGTTGGGAGCTCAGTCTGACACTGATTTTTCAGTGTAATCGCTATTACATAGCACCACAGATGTTCAGAATACAATTATAATACAAATTGTTTCAGGTTCAGCAACTTTAATAGACCAGTTCCTAACTTCTCAGTGATGATATCACAGTCTCGTTGCTCTTGATAACAACTTGTTTATATGTACTCTCCCTAATGGTGAGCTACTGAATTCAGGTTTTTAATAGCAAACAAACTCCATTATACAATATCATTTTAACAAGCAGCGTTTCTCAGAAAAACTAAAACTTTTGGATTCACATTTTCACAAAATAACTTATTTCTAGCAATACAAGATTATAATTCTCTATGTGTATCATCATTAGCATGAGATATATGCTTAGTTATTTAGGTTTCACCTACACTTATTACAGTAGACTACAGGAATCTAGGCTGACTACAATCCTGACTTGGCAAGAAAGTATATTCTAATGGCTATAGGCAAGAGATAGCCTACAACCAGTTCAAACTTCACCATCACTTGCTGCTAAGATCTCTTACAACAATAGTGGATCTTTTCAAACATAACAGAAAAATAGGAATGGTCATAAATAGGATTCAGATCCACTAGTGGCAGGAAGGAACTAGGAGAGGCAGGATGTAGATTTGAGATTGAAGAGAAGATGGCAGCCTACTTTTGAGAAGAGATTATTCCAAGCCAGAAATTTCTGCCTCTGCAGAAATTGCAACTGCTGGTTGCATTAATCTTCTTGTCCTTGGGACTGTGAAAGGCCAATCAGCCCCAAAGTAGAACAGTTTTTCCTCCATCCCTTAAATTTTGATGCTTTTTATAACAGTGTTCTACCTACTAACACTATTGACTCTTTTATCTTTGACTTTCTTTTCCAGCTTCCCTGATACATAATCCCACATTTTCAACCAAGATGCAGACTCTTTTTCAAGACTGTTCTACACTTTGGAGCTTCCATGTATCTTTCTCCTACTTAAAGCTACAGTCTCCTTGCCTGGCAATGTCCCGCGTTCTCCTTTACAAGCTCTTCATCAGACAATGATCTTTCACCTATCTGGCCTCCTGGTCATCTGTTATGTTTTCTTGATGAAGACACCTAAGATAAACCTTTAAAACACAAATATTTGAAGTTTCATTGTTTTAAGAAATGGGAACATGAACATTTTACCTGCAGGCAGCACAATAATTCTCACCTGTGTTGTACAATTTTTACAAAGTTGAGTATATGCATCATTTTTACATTAATGAACTGCTGTTAACTTAAGTGATTGTTCATTTAACCTTAAATACACACCATATTACTTCTGTATAGGTATGTTGAAGAAAGGAATTTCTATTAACCTCAGTGGGTCCAGTTCTTGTGTATCTGAGAAGATGATTTTGAAAAATGTTATCTATATAGTCTACACGTTAAAAATTCAGTTGAGTTGTTCAAAGGTCTTTTGTAGTTGCCTGAAAGCTCATTGCTTTCTCAGAGCACATCCTCGCAATAATCAGTTGTGTTGTATTGTTTTTCTTGTCTAGAATTGAAATGTTTTATTTATATAAGGTGTTCTGTGCATTTGCATTGTGATTTTTAGAAAATATATTATACTTAATTTTATATGTTCTATACCTGCATGTACAAGCCTGATTTGTATATTTGATGGTCCTTCATGAAACAAATGTTTAAACACTTAACCTAATAGATACACTTGATTTATTTAAAAATGTATGTGCTGACTGAAATATGGAAAAAACATGTATGTAGTCAAACACTGTGGTTTTGCAATATTAAAATTGCAATAAATTTCCTTGTACGCAATTTAAAGAAAATGTAGCAAATAAAAATGATTAATAGGCCAATTTCAGGTTGTTTTATAGTTGTAAACATATGATGTAAAGGTAAATCTGAGGTGTCATTAATTCAGTATTTATGAATGCGAAAGTCATACTCTTGACTTTATGTATATA
Organism: Coracias cyanogaster; assembly: GCA_033124195.1. NCBI lineage: Eukaryota > Metazoa > Chordata > Aves > Coraciiformes > Coraciidae > Coracias > Coracias cyanogaster. Next base: position 47,367 of record JAVSBS010021916.1, read on the forward strand.
TAAAAGATGTATTTTTGTTTTCTCTGAGTCAAATTTGCTGTACCTATAATACCCTATAAGCAGAAGGGCTTATACTGTTTCTGCCTCAGGAAAAATAATTAGTTTGAAAATGTGTTTCCCAAAAGGCCTTGATTTAAGATTTAAGATTCAATGTCAATACTTGACGCAATCTTGCTCAGAGTTTGGCTGTGCTCACAGCTTTTAGAGAAAATATTAATACAGGAAGTGGAGCAAATTTCCAGCTTTCTCAATAACTATCACCTACCACTAGTTATGAAGCATTCAAGAAACATAGAGATATTTCTTCAGACATGGGTGGTTTTCTTTGCCTGTATTATAACTCTTGCTATGGTTTTTTTTTTTTTCCTTTTCATACAGCATACACTGTAGACATTTCAAAGTAGTATGGCTCAGATTATCTACCTTATGATGAAATTCAGGAGTACAACGTTAATAAGTATTAGGAGAGTCATGAGCTGATTTTTCTGCTGTTTATTCACAATCCTATTTTATAGGTTTTTTACATTTTCTGTTTGAGCAGCTGTGAAGAGGAGAATTGTTCTGATAGAAATATTTTTGATCTCTTGGGTACTAGCAGGTAACTAATAATTTGTCATGTCAAGTTGGTAGGATCTGCACCCTGTTAGTTAGCCCCAGAAATTTAGTGGTACCATTTGTGTTTAAAATTATTTCTGTAGTTGACAAAAGAGATCACGAAAGGAAATTCTTAGCAAGAAAGCCATAAAAACATTGCCTTGAAAGCAACTTCTTTTGTACTGCAGAACCACTCATCATTCAAGTGTATATTTATTAGAAATGCCATAGGTTAGAGAAAGAATAGAAGAAATAAAAAAGAGAAAATGACCCATACCAGGATTTGGATACTAAACCTTTAACTGGAAATTGAAATGAAGGTACCAGGCTAGAAGCTCCTAAGGGAAGGATGTGAACTATTAGAAAACAGTGAATAATACAACATAAATGGAAGACAGAAAATATGGGTCATGGGAATTGTTAGAAAAAAAAATGAAAAAGAAAGAGAGTTCTGTTGATTTCTTGTAGTTATTATTCTGCTTGTGTTTTGTTATGTCATAAAAAGGTTTAAAAACCCTCCTGCTTTTAGAATGCAAGTGAATTGTAATGGAAACGGAAAACTAGAAACACATTATATGCATCAGTCATCATAAAACAAGCAGTCTCACTTTCATCAAAAAGGAACAAATCAGAACTCCCAAACTACATAATCTCTACCTCATCCTCTCATTATTTTCCTATTTTTAAATACAGTCAGTGATAAAAATATGTCCAATTTTAATGATATCCTTCATAAAAAAAAATTTAAGCTTTTGATTTGGAGTGTTCTTTGGTTGCAAGAACTAGAATTCAAATAAAACCCTTAAAAATGTTTTGCATGAGATTCTGAAAACTATCCTGCACTGTCCTAAATCTGCTCCCACTGAAATGAATAACAAAACTTCACAGCTTCTCTGAAAACTTAACTGTCATGAGGGCTATCAAAAATCCCGCTTTTAATTAACAAGAAAAATAAAATGTATGCTCTGTAAAACTCAATTGTGCAGGTCTACATGTATTATTAATGACTAATGAGTAGTGGTTTTGCATTTTGGAAAAAGATCTATGACTAATCTGGTGCCACAATTAAAAGTGGATGTAGCTATGTCAACACTTAAGAAATATCATATTTGAAACCACAGCACTAGAGAAGACTTTCATTCTAACAGTACCAATCGTTCCCATTTCCAATTTTGTTTAAGGCCAAGTGTCTTCAGGGATCATGAAGTCAAGGTGGGTAAGTACTTGACATGTTGCAGATTCTAGTGTTGCAATTTTCTAGCTTGCCTTTTATTCTTGCCTTTTATTTTAGTGAGGTGTAGGTTCTGGTTTTGGAAAAATTATTTTTGTAATGATTTCCCTAAACTTAATACTTTTTCCTTTCTAAAGTTTAATGTCAGGTTATTGTACAGTCCCTCCCACAAGGATCTGAATGTAATTGTGTTTTGGGCACTATTATTTAGTGCCTCAGTTATAGCTCTTGAAATAACTCTCTCCGTGTTACTTAGGGCCATAACCTCTCCCCTTGTATGCTCTAGAACAAGCTATTCCAAGAAACAATTGCTTAAAATGTCAAGAAATTGCTTTCTAAACCTTGTCCCAATATGACATATGACCAGTTTATATTCTGACAGTTGAAGTTCCCCATTACTACAGCTTTATTAGATTTAGTTACCTCTATAGTCTTAGTATTGCACACACAATATTTTCCTAGTTTGGACAAGTGTGTGTGTTCTCTCTAAATAGAGAGCAGCATAAAACTACTCATTATTTAATTTTATGCATGTCTTTTTTTAAGGATAAGTGGAACATGAGCTGTGTCTAGCTTTTGCAGATACATTTTGAACAAATGTGTACTTTGATTTGTATGGATATCCAAACCAAATTATAAAACATACCTGCATGTCAATGACTAATTTTGGGTGATTTTAATGCATTAATTATATTTTAAGCCCTTCATTTTCCCTGTGGCTAATCTACTCTGTTGAGACTTGCCAAACCAAGGAAAGAGACTAAATCTGATATAACAGATTTATAAATGCCAATATGAGTCCTTTCCAAAGCAAACATACTTCTGTTCCTTCAATTTTGTTCTTCTGCAGCTTGGATAAATAAGGATAGACGTATTACATCCCTATTAGAGTTATTAACAGTGAAGTTTCACAGTTATAGGATTATAGTTCTCCATTCACTACATTAGAAATTATAGTTTAGGTCACAACTTAATTGTTGTTCAGCTCACTGAAATATCTTACAGGGTTAACAAGTCATACTACAAGCCAATGGCAGATTTGGGAAGACCACTAAGTTGTTAAATAGCCTCATTGCAAAACTCTTGTTGGCTTCATAAGAAGCATATTTCCACTATGATCTGAATGTTAAGCTTGTGTTGTGTTCCTTGGAGGATCTCAACTGCATGTTTAAGGTGAGAGCTGCCCATCAGACTTAGTTTCAATCATCATCTCAGCTGTTTCCACCACTGAACTTTTTTTCCTTCCTTACTTCTACCTTTGTGTCTCAAGGTACCACCTTCTCCAGTGAAGCTGCCTTTGCATTTTCTCACAGCCCATCTCTGCTTTGGCACTCCCTTCTCAGTAGTCTGAGGCCAATTTTGTAGTTCTACCCTATACTTAAACCAGCTCTTTGATAATAACAGTGTTGATCTCTCCAGAAGAATGGTACAAGCAGTTACTTTTACATTATCAAAACATTTGTTAAACAAGAGTTCTAGAGGATCTGTGAAAAATTATAACGTAGGTGCTTTCACAACAAAACTCTGAAACATTTTTGTTGTGTAAAAATTGTGACATAAGAACATAAATACTCCAAGGAAATACTCCCAATCTCTACTAACTAATTGATTTAGAGTAGCTAATTCCCAGCAAAATAGTGCAATGTATCTTTGAAAACAAGGTGAAAAAATAAAGATTAATAAAATCAAATTTCTTTTGCTTGAAGTAAAAGATGTATATTACAATAATGAAAGAATAGTAGCTATTAGTTTTTAGGAATAACAAAAAAGTAATTAATTATTTCCCTTCGTCTTATGAAACAATTTTTAAACTTGATTTTCCTTTTCTATTCGTAGAACTCAGGAAATCCATATTTTTTCAAGTATAAGGCAAGTGTTACATTAATAAGCAGAGAAATTATCCAAGGAATCTAACTTCAATCTTTTCAGTACCTTATAATTCATCAAAAGGAAGTACCTGGCTTTTTGAAATGTAAAAAATTACTTGTGGTTTTCTCTTACACTCATTTTCTGTATTCTGAGATCGTATACTTCATATTTTATATATTTATGACATCCTATTTGTAGATGATTGTGTTTTCTCTGGCTAGTTCTTGTGCTAAAGGATTATTTAGTTTGTATTTTATTCAGTGGGCCATGCATCCTAATTGTCACATGCTATGCATTTGAGTTTCTATTCATATAGACATATATAAAAATATACTTCTATATATTCATATATATATGTCATATATATTTTTTCTATATATACCAATAATTACATAATGTGATTTAAGAATCTCATTTTAAAGTACTTTCCTTTGAGTTCAAAAAATGGTAATGAATTAATTTCTTTTAAAAGTCGTAACTGAGTTGAGGAACTGTTTATCTCTGAGCATATATAGCACATTTTAAGTTTCATGAAGAATCCCTTTACCTAAAGAAAAATTAAAATATTTTAAAACATTATGAAATTGTAAATAAAAGCATGGACTAAACCTGGTTTTTGTTAACAGCAATAACAGGTTTGAGAATGAGACCTATTAGCAAGCTTTTGCAAACACTTCTTTATATCTTCATTTCATGAAAATAAAGCCCTACCAATGTGTTCCCTACTCTGTGCCACAGTGTTACACTGGTAGGAGCAGGCAATATACTTGCCCTATCATGTGAATAACAGGTACGAACCAGCTTTGTCTATGCCTATGCCTGAAGCTACTAAAACGTAACAGGGTTTTGAGGCAAGAAGCAAAAGAGTCAAACTGTAGTCTGAGGTGTGGTGTTCTCCATAAGTGATGATCCCAAAAAACAAGAGTGCCATATATATGATTTATGGTTGATTCAATTTAAACATTGGACTATTATTCATTAGGGCTCAAATTAATGAGTCTCAGTGGCCCAGTTTTAGTCAGCCTCAGACTAAAGGAAATCAGGAACTCTCAAGGGGAGTGGACTAGGGGAAAACTCAGGTTTACAAGCCTGCACTATATGCACCATGGAAAGAACGGTCATACCAGATTTATCAAGGAATCTCCCAAGGATACAAAAAGAATATTTTTAATGTAATCTGGCCATTCTAAGTCCATTGAGGCTAAGGCTGATACTTTGGGATACTACCTTTGTCCAAAGAGCTTTTGTTTTATCTAAATCTTTTGTTTTATGTTAACTGTACATGCTTGTGCTATTTCTCCTGTTCTTTTTCTTTTTGGTGTGTTCAGTTCTATTCAATAATACCCTGGGGTTTAGAACAAACTTGTCTTTAACACTTGTACTTGAAGATGAAGACTCTTGAGTCTTGTTGACCTACAAGGAACAGCAATCACAAGTCTCTGAAGGTTTTCCTGGAGGTTCAGGACTATATGCAAAGCAAACTATAAGAACTAGAGATACAACCGCTTCACTGTTTTTAAAACCAGAATTATCTAAATAACTTAGGACTATGCTATCTATGATTTAGATGCAAGGGCCAGCTACATAGAAAAATACTCTGGAACTACGTGGTGCTACTGATATATGTCAATGCTATAGGCTTAGGCTGCTGTGTCCTAAGAACAGATGTAAACCTCTCACATGATTATTGACTCATCTACCTACAGTTTTCATAGCACTACCATGGCACTGGGGGTATGAGAGAAGGTTGGAGGAAGCAAGACTCTCCCTTGGTTGAAGAGGATCGGGTTAGAGATCATTTAGGCAAGCTGGACACCCACAAATCCTTTGGCCCCAGTGGGACACACCCAAGAGCGTTGAGGTAGCTGGCTGATGTTATTGCTAAACCACTCTCCATCATTTTTCAAAAGGGCTTGGAGAACAGAAGAGGTGCCTGGGGACTAGAGGAAAGCCAGTGCCACTCCAGTCTTCAAAAAAGGGTAAGAAGGAGGACCCAGGAAATTGTAGGCCAGTTAGCCTCACCTCCATCACTGGAAAGGTGATGGAAGAGCTCATTCTGAAGGTCATGTCTAAGCAAGTGGAGAAAAAGAAGGTTGTCAAAAGTAGTCAGCATGGATTCACCAAGACGACATCATGCTTGACAAATCTGATAGCCTTCTATGATGGTGTGACTGGCTGGGTAGATGAGGGGAGAGCAATGGATGTTGTCTACCTTGACTTCAGTTAGGCTTTTGACTGTCTTCCACAACATCCTCACAAGGAATGGAAGAAAGCAAGGAGCACAGCCCAAGTATACCACCTTCTTCGTACTCTATCACTATAGTAAGTCAGACTTTTCAATTGTATTCCCTTGAACAACACTTTATCATGGTTGAATATGTGACTTTAGATTACAATATGTAACAAAAAAAAAATTAATCTCCCTCCTTCTCTCTCCCTCTCTCTCCCACCCCTAAACATTTTCTTCAGGAAAAGGGACTTCTCAGGTGAAAACTCATTATTATGGTCTGGCATAAAGCATATAGAGCAGTCAGAAGCAATAACCACTCCATCTACCACTTTCTTTCTATTGAAATAAAGAATAAAATAATTAAAATTGAATGTGTCTACAAGTAGGTTGCATATTTTTGTTAATTTATGCCTGCTTGGAGAATAATTAAATGTAAGAAGTTATCATGTCAAATGTGGACTAGAAAGTAAAAAGGGAAGAGGTTCTAGTGCACATGATTTCTTCACATCAAATGTATCGAATAAGTCAAGATTTTAAGTTCAAAGAAAGGAACGTATTGCAGAAAATATATGTATGGTCATTCTCCACTAAAACAAATCAATTGAGCTTTCAAAGAATGTGATTACTTTGCAGAACTGAACACCCAGAAGTTCAGAGACAAAGTTAAAGCTTTTCCTTAGCTAATGCTCCTTTTTGCATGTGCTTTACAATACAGGCCTTAATCTTGTCTTGGATACTACAATGTTTTCCTGAAAAGTCTGGGTGACAGGACAGGAATGCCAGTTTTCAAATATCAATCTTTGCATGGAATCTCACTGAAGAAATACAATTTTCTTTTAAAGGCATTTCACCATGCTGAAGTTCAAAGTAGAAATGTGAAAATCTCTTTAAAAAAAAAAAATCTCTTCTACAAGTTGGAAGGTTATAATTTTTGCAGAATTTGGTTCCAAAGCAAAAGAACAAAAGTTCCTGATTTTTTTTTCAGAAGTTTCTGTATTTAAGTAGGATAAATTTCAGAAATTGGCCTGGAAGAATACCTCAGAAGAGTTCCATTAATGTTTGTTGTAATAATAATGCTGATAATAATTAAGTTTCTTTGTTCGATTGATAAGTACTGGCAATATGCTCATAGAGAACTTTACCCAGCTGTGTTTACTCCTTTTGTGTTTACTTTTTATAAATGTTCTTTTGGATAATTATTCTCATGGGAATATTTGCTGAAATGATAATCTTAAAGAGGATATTAAAGGACATTCTCAAATTGTAATTTTTCAACTCATAAGTATTAGTGCCATTCCAGAATATAGTTTTACCTATGAATTATGTTTATTATCTTAAGAAACATAAGGAGTGATTTATTCAATCATAATTAACATAAGTAAAACCAATAGATTTTGTTAGCAATGAGCTGCTTGAATGTAATCTACCAAGCAAGATATTTTCATTCCTGTCAACTAATGGGCATATGTGATAGATATTACAAGCATTTCACTACTTTCATACTATGCCTCCCTCTGCAGAGTATGTGATCCTGTTGCAATTTTAACTAGACAAAAGTTAATTTCACAAACTGGTCTTTTTTTTTTTTTTCTTATGCACTTATGGTGCTCATAAAAAGAATTCCTTAATAAGTAGGATCAATGGTCTTAATTCTTAATCATTAATTCTTAATCTCGTGCAAAGCATGATGCACTCATGTAACTAACTGCAGCAGCTTTTTCTTCCTGGAGCCCTGTGTTCTAACAGCAAAAAATGTCAAGACTCTCTTCTAACGTTCATGAAAGTTGGGTGGTCTTATCCCATGTGTTTACTTCTGTGCCATCTCTGCACTGTGACTTGTGCTCAGTGATTGCTCCATGCTCATCAGCAAGCTATGCCTTGTTCTAATGAGCTTTAGTGAGCAAGAACTTCATAGGAGTTTCAAAGTTACAACCCTTAACAGGGAGACATAATCACAGGGAGTGAGCTCATGGAGTGCTCTGGAAAAGATATACCATACTTCCATTTCCATCCAAAAGTGGGGAAGATAAAAACAAAAAATATTGCAGATCTAAGCAACAGAAAACTTCCAAATAATTAAAACTAAAAACAAACAAAAGGCTAAGATCTAAGTTCCTTTCTATTTTTAGATTGCGTTAATTTGTTATGACGTTTATTTAAATGCATTTAAAAGGAAACCCAAAATGAAGCAAAGCCTAAAAGCACAAATAAAATAACCTGCTCACAAATATGAGCAAGAACATTTATCAGAAAACAGATGGTCTCTTATACACAGAACTAAACACCTCTAGGAACATAACAATCCATTTATCTTGATGAATGCATCCTCTAGCAGATATCTCAAATAGCAGCAGCAACCATTTATCTATGGGTCTGGAAAACACATTTACATGAAGATACATGATATAGGAATAAGCTCTGGATTTCAATTTTTTACATGTAGAACAGGAATATTATGGTAAGTCTTCCCTTCTCCTGAGCTGATTTTCATGGAGAAAAACTTTCTTTCTCTCCTAATCCTGAGGCTTAATTGCACTAAATTTAACTCCAGAACACAATTTAAGCAAGTGTTATCTATTTGCATAAGCTTCTGTCAGGTCATCTGGAAATCAGACCTGGGTCATGCACAAGCCTTCTGTAACAGGAAATCTCTAAGAAACTGAATTAACAGTCTTTCCATCTATCTTTGTATCTCCAAAGAAGTTTAACAGCAATTTTTTTGTAATGGTCAATAGTAAACAATGTAAAAAAATATTTTGAATACACTGAAAATTAGTTGTTTATGGTATAGTATTCATATACAAAACATCCTATACAATTTCCACTGAGAAATTATTATCCAGTGCAAAGTCTTTTTTCAAAGATTTCTCAGTGACATAGAGAATTCCTCTTGACCAGAAAATTTTGAAAAATGACAGAGCAAAATATAAACTGACAATTTTAACATATTCTTCCTAGGAATTCACATCAGCACTATAAGCTATAAACATTAGTGCCATAAATTGTCTCTGGCTTGACTTTTGTGGCATTTACAACCTCTTTCAAGTTAGAATGCTTCTAATGACCTTCTGCTGTAACTTGTATTACTACTGAGCATACCTAAGTCATCAACAATGTTCTTGTAGCATTGAAAGGGTCTCAAAAATACATATATATATCAATCTATATATTTATATTTAGTCCTCTAACTTAGAAGAAAATTATTATGGAAATATGACAAGAAAGCTTTTGTGCAGTAAAGAAAAATATTTCCAGAGATGTCAACAAATCAGTATTTGTTGCATACTGAATTTATAACCTTTATAGGATAGTAGATCCAGATTTAGTTTCTCAGGATCTCCTTGCCAATACATGCAATGATTTCCATAGGAGGAGCTTACACCACGATGTAAACAACAAATAGGAAAGGTCCACTCCAATTATCTTCCTAAGCACATACACTAGCTAATGCATTAAGTTGGTGAAAACTTGGTCTGGCATTTTAAAGATGGGGTAGTTCAGGTTTGTCACAGGATAATCTGCTCCTGTTGTCAGAAACAGTAATCTTACCTTCCTGTCATCAGATTACTGATACAGCAAGACTCAATTTTTGACAGGCAGTTAGAAAATGGGAAGAACTGTGAGAACTGGAAGGTAGGTGAAAACTCTGGGGATTTATAATGCATTATTATAAATAGCTTTGCTATTAACCTATATTTGAATAATAAAATATATCCATAAGCCTTCTTATCAGCTGCATTAAATATGTTTTCAAAGAAAGAACTAAGCCAACCTTCATTTAAAAATTCTCTCTCCGTTTACATTCTATCATGACTGTGGGATTTGCATTTCTCCATACACTCTCCACAAGTTCTGGCTAACTACGTGTCCAGATGGACCAAAAGTGGTTTATTTTGAGCCGAGGAAGGGTATCTGTTGTAGGAGCTTAGGACCTTACCCTGGACAGAGTGAGACTTGCCAGCTGTCTCTGTTTTATTCTGAGCAATCCATCCTAAACACCTTTTCCAACTGTCACAGAGGCAGAGCGGGACAAGAAAAGAGAGGCAATACATTATGTAGAGGGTCCCAGGATACTAATGTATTATTCAGGATGTTAACACCTTAAATTCTAGCCTAAGACCAGTAAGCAAATCATGCAGATCCATTTAAGATAATTTATTAGGTATGTGAAAGTAACATGAAGAAAAAGGAGAGGTGCTTCTGGTCCATACTGACCAAGTCATTATTTGCCTTTCATAATAGATTATCTTTAACCAAGTGACCTAATCAAGTGTGACTGAAGAATAAAGTGTTTTCTGAGAAAGCCTATATTTACATGTCTCTCTCATACGCCTGAAAAAATGTCCATAGGATGGATCTTCATTGCTAGCTCATGGCTAGGTAGTAGTGTGAAAAAAAATGGGTTCTGATACAGTACACAATGTCTCTGTGAATAAATTCCATAAGATTTCAACAATTTTCTGCACTTAAGTTGAATAATCATGTAAGAAAGGAGAAAGATAAACAAACAAAACAACAAAGCAAACAAAACAACAAAATGGACCTCAGGTCTGGGGACCCGTTTTGAATCAGTTCTATCAAAAATGTCTTTATCTTAGTTTATTGAAATGTAGCTGAGATGGTAACATAAATACTGAATAATGTATCATTTATTACCAAAACAATTATTTTCTATGAAATTTTGATTGATGCTCTTAATCTTCCTTTCCTTTCTTAGCTGTTACAGTGAACTGTCTCATTTACCTCAGGTGTGGCCTGACAGTTTATCTCACAGCTATCTTTCTTAAGCAGACAAGACATAAGAAAGAAACCTCTCTATTCCTCATGAGCAAAATTTTGTTTTGGAAAGAAGCTTTAAGAAGTTTTTAAAAGGTCAATTAATCAATCAGGGAAAAAGAAAATGTTATTTGACACAGAAGCCTCACCTACACAACACCGAAATAATGAATGATGAATACCAAGTCTTTGAGTGAATTCTTGCAATCAACAGTCCATGGCTAAATCAATAGGCTGACATTTTCACACAGTTGCAGAATGTGAACAAATTTCATAAATATCACGGATTGTTGTTGGAAAAAATCATGCGGGGGGGGGGAGGTGAAGAGAAAAAAACCCAGAAGGGATCCAACTTTGGCAGTGACCTGTTGGTGGTCAGCTGTGCACCCAGATGTGGCGCAGCCATACGCTGGGACAAGGCGCCACCTATGGATCACCCAGCCCTGCTCCCTCCCGGGGGTGCAGGGTTATCTGTTCGGTTGATAAAAGCTGGCTTTGATTGAGAAAATACTGTGTTTACCATTGTGCAACACCGTTGCTCAAATATCAGCTGTACATATCATCAATAGTGTACACATTATGTGAATTAAAACCTGGCTGGTATCTCAGAAAGCAGGTTATTCATGCTTTTTTGTCTGGGTGTGGAGGTCATTTCTGAATCACTACTGCAAAGGACAGCCTGGTTAGCAGAGTGGTAAATAATTAAGAGAGCAGTTAAACAGTGATCAGGATTCCTTGCTGACCTAGGCTACGTAGAAAAGCTTGTATAAGGTTATCCAAAAGTTATTCATCAAGAACAAAGGATGAAAAATATAGTGTGTGCTGGAAAGCAGAGACCCTAAAGAGAATTAACATGAAATTCAAAGCAGTACTGTGGCAAAAGCAGTCAATATTGCCCATGATTAAACAGGAGCATGCAAACAGGAATGTGATTTTTATCCATGTAGCCAGTTCCTGAAACAGGAAGGCATGCAAGATTAAGTGCAATTTTTTTTTTTTTTTTAAACTGGATAACATAATAAAAATAAGTCACACAAATTATTCAAGTTGTTGAGCAAATGCCTGGAAGATGGTCTATTTAATTTATCAAAAGGAAGTTTACAAGCTGATTTGATTGCAGCATGCATGTACTTTCCAAAGCTAAACAAGATCTTTTGAGCTAGAACACAGAAGACAGAACTAGTGGTGGAAATCTTATGCCAGGATAATTTGGATTCAAAATTACAAGTATTTTATTTTTTAATGTTTTCTTTTTTCCTTTTTTCTTTTTTTTTCTCCCTTTCTTTTTGTTGACTTTGTTGGCAATTATCCACTGAAAATGGATGACAATTGAAGGGTTTTATTCTCCAGTTTCTGATATCTTCAAATGAGGATGTTATTCTGAATATAAGATTTAGCAACATACAACTTGTTTTTAAGGAGCCAGAATGTGTTGTACAAAATGTTAATTTGATAATCTTGCTAGTTACTTCTAACTTTGAAACGCATTGACCCAAAAACTGAGTTTCAAACCTGAGCTCTGTTGCCACATTCACAGTTTCATCAGTTGAAAACCTGGGTAGCAATCAGTAAGTCAGATTTATCTGTGCCTTTATTAGATGCAAGATAGATTAATTTACTATGAAAGCAGCTATGTCTTGATGTCCTGTTACATCTGCAGATTACTGGAAACACTTCTGTTTGGTTCACCATAATGGGCAGGTATGTTCCCAGAGGTGGCTTCAGATACAGCTCTCCATTCATCTTCTGATTTAATATAATTGAACCACCTTCAACTGTAAAATCACATGACTGTGTTAGCATGTTTAACATAAGCTTATCTGAGCTATGACCTATGTCATCAAGTATGAGGTAGGAAAAGCCTTTTCCTCTCCAAAAGATAACTTGAAAATTCAAAGGCAATCTTTGTACGGGCCCTGGAGACCAACAGCCAGTGAGACTGCCATAGCTTGGATCCTGTCCAAGCTAAAAAAGGAAAAAGAATGTGAAGGTGTCTAGGTGACACCTTCTTTGTTTTGGTTTAATATGCATACCAACTCACCCTAAAGGTGGTGACAGCGAGCAAAATTTTTTAAAGTGTTTCTAGTACTGGAAGTGTTATTTGAACATAAGGTTAGTGATTCTAGGTTAGGAAGGATGCTGGCACCATGCTCTCCTAGGGGAAATGTCAATGAAATCAGCCCATAACAGACCCAGCATGCATTGTTTTATTTTGTTTGGTTTGGTTTTTTTTACAAACCAAGACTGAAACCTTCTGAACACTTCCTCGGCCAATACAAAGAAAGAAAGAAATTACTGATAATAACTATATAAAGTCTTTTATTTCCCTCTGGACTTGGTTTGGGTACTTGAAGGCAGTCAGTTTGGTACAAATTAAACTGATCTTGTTCTGATCAATGACAAAAATGTATTTCTTAGAAATTAAATATTTTGCATAAATATTATTGCTCTTATTGTAGAGAAGAATGAAAATATTTTTCTAAAGTAGAGTTTATTATTTGAAGAGGAGAGGGGAGCTTTGGGCAAATAGAAATCTGAACTTATTAATCCAAAACCATTACAGTTTTGTATTTTTTTCATAATCTTTCCATTAGCTTTTTTCTCAGTTTCTAGGCAATCAAGAAGGATTAGAATTTTTTTTTTAATTAATTCCCTTTTCTGTTGAAATGGTGCTTGAGTATGCATTAATACTTAGGACTGTATTTCTAGTCCTATTTTTCAACATGCATTTTATCCATGGAACAAAAATATTTTCTAAAAGAAAAGCAGTATGCAGTCATACACTTTCATAACTCCAGGAAGAACATTTAGTTTCAGTTTATACCTGCCATTTTTTTTATTGTAAAGTTTGTCATTCCACCAGTATCTCTAGCGTGTAACCTGTTTTGGAATGCATTAATATCTTTTTGTATTGTGGCTTTCCTTCAGTCATTCATATCCTCTAGCTACAGGGTATGTGTCATCAAAAATCATAAAGCTTGGAGTTATGCTGTGCCTTAGATGTGGAAAATAATCATATATTAACCTGTTACTTCCATGATGAACAGCTTCCAATTTCAAAACTGTATCAGAATCAATACAATTAAAAAAATAAACAATCAGAAAACCTCTGTCATTAACATAATTCCTGTGATCAGTATGACAATCTCGTAGAAAGGACCATATGCTTGTATTTATTGCAGGGTAACTCATCTCAGTTTTATGGAAATATAATTATTAATTCAATCTTTTACTGTTTACAGGTGTATACTTTTTTATTTTTAATTCCTGGCTAGATTCCAGAGGCCAATACGCAGCATCAGATTTTGTTTGTAAAATGTATATGAAGAGCAGTTTATGTCTGAAATATCTGAAGTTCACCTCATAATCTGCTTCTGAGAAACAGAATATTAGTTAAGGATTAAGTACTCTGAGAAATGAAACAAAAGCTTGGTCTTAAGTAGTTACTCAGACAAGAGAGCTAGCTCTTAAATCAAGCAGAAGGTGTGAACAAAAATGATTACAAAAAAAAAAAAAA
>JAVSBS010021916.1:61604-98336 GCA_033124195.1 Coracias cyanogaster
AAAAAAAATGATTACAAAAAAAAAAAAAAGAAAAAAATCATAGTGCAGCTAGAGTTTGCAAGTAGAATCACTTTCTATAAATCCTTCATTATCTGCAGTACCTTTTAAAAGTATTGATCCAAAGCATTAGATGACTGGTTAGAACTGAAGACTTCTACCAGTAAGTAACTGTAACTCTCTGCATTCCTGAAAGCTACTATGGTAGTTGAACAGAAAAGTTATTTCCCTTTTGACATTTTCTACTCATTTCATTATTATTTTCCATTTTATATACATATAGGGAATCTCTCCCAGAGTAGTAGCATCTCTGTATAAAATGAAAGAAGATAAAAACCAGAAGCTTCACCTTTGTCTACTGGAAGGTCATACTCATTTTTTTCCTTTGTACCAAAAGAAAATGAAATCAATCTGGTAAATATCTATAGGCAGTCATCAAAAAGAAAAGTGGCTCCTCTGTTCTAAGAGAAAAGGGAAGTAAATTCAAGTCTGACAAAGTTGTCACTAGACAGAACCTGCCAGTCCTGTTTATTTTTAAATCAAACAGCCAGTGGTAATGAGGTGATTTGAGTCTCAGGAAGCAAAATCAAATAGCAGAAGCTACATCGTAGGAAACACTCTCAGTTAGCCTGGTGGTCTATAAGGATGCAGAAAAGCAGATGTTTCTGTTTTCAAAACCTTGAAAAGTTTATCTCTTACCATGAGTAAAAATCTTTGTCAGTTCTTACTGAAGTCAGTGGAAGGATTCACACTGTTTACAGTGGGAAATAGCCTTCCCATGAGAAAAGTAAATATCCTGGGTGAGTCTTTCAGAAATGCCCACTAGGGGCATACCTGTTATAACATATGAACATCCTGAAATTCCTTTTCAGTTTTTTTTTTTCAGATGTTTTTACTGAAGCCAAAATGTTTTTAATGTGTGTAATTTTGTGCCTCCCTATCTAGAAACTGAGTTTTTCTTGAAGTGCGAACATTCACATGTAAACTTTCTTCTACTTGTGCATATACTGTAAATCTCATCAGAACTAGGTGACTTCTTTTTATCATCTAAAAATAGTCTTATTTTCATAAATGTTTATGGAAATTAATAAGTAAGAATTATATTAAATCAATGTTAAATAGAGGTTTTCATTAAAAATCTGGATAAACATTACAGTAGTATATTAAACACATTTTTTGAAAGAAACCATAGAACCAATAATAACTTTAAAAAAAAAATAACTCTAAAGGAAAAAAAAGTTTAGAGTTAGTCTGTTTCATTTCTGTAAATGAAAATAACATGGCATTACATTAGTATCTGTCCAAGTCTACTGCAGCATGTTTTACAAATATTGCACACATTTATTAATCAATAGATATTTGCTATAACGGCCTCACCTCAAGTCACCTTCGTTCACTCTGAAGGGACATTCCTCATGGGACCAGTCCCACTGAGCAAGGGCATGCTCAGATGTATATTAAGCTTATCATGCCATGGTTATGTGATCTATTTTCATAGTATGTTTGCTGTGATTACTCTCCTGATTTGAACTGAGTTGTACTAGACAGAGCAGAAAAAGCCTCCAAGGAGTTGTCTAGACACCTGAAGCAATAACTGGAAGGCAAGGGCACAAAAGCTTTTATTTACTGAAAGATACTGTTTAAAGATTTTTGAGAAAAGCAGTTTTTAAAATCCTGAGAGGTAATATTCCAGAAAGCAAGACAGCTTGGAGGCTTAATTCTGCTCCCACTGCACACAGTGTAACTGAATTAAATGGTGTTATGTTAGTTGAAAAAATAGATTTAAGATCATAATCAGGGAAAAACCATATGAGAACAAGTGCCGTATTCTTTCTTAAATTTCTAGATTTATAGATTAACACTGAAGTAAATAACACAGGAATAATTTGAGAACTTCTTTCAAACTTTGAGGTTGTTTAATCCTTTGTTTATATAATTTTTGTACAGTTAATTAGTTTGTAGTTAAATAAAACATTATCTCATACAAGCATTGAAATGTAGCCTATCTTTTCCTGAAGCACAATCATTTGATATAAAAGAGAAAAGAACTTAAAAAATGGCAATAGAATCAGAGGAATATATTCTGGTTCAGGATTTTTTGCTCCTGGTAATAGGTTATCTTTGAAATTATTTTGCTTTATTATTTGCACTTAAAACATAAAAATGGCTTTTCATCAAAAAGGGTTAAAATCTTTGTGTAAAAAATCTCTGTATTAAAATCACAGCCTAATCACCATCACAAAATTAATTACAAAGGGGAGCGGAGCTCACTGAGAGGTGAGTAAACCGAAACAATAATTTCTCCCTTTTTTCCTTAACCAAAATCTCGTTGAAAGACTTCAGAGTGTTTAAACACATCGCAAAGGAATCAATACCACAGAGACAGACAGGCCGCACTTCTTGCCTTCCACAAGATTTCTCTTTCTCAACAGCACCCCAGGATGTGTAATATCAACCCTCAACCACACATGTTGCCTCTAAAGTGTGGTTTGGAAATGGTCATATAACCAAATGTAGCAAGTAAGAATTGGTGCTGACCACAGAAGCTTTTATGCTGGTCTTGTAACAGTCAAAAATGCTTAAAAAAATAAGCAAAGATGTCAGTAATTTCATTCTTTTCCCTTTCCCCACTGAAAGTTGGTGGGTAGATATGACTATTTTAAGTAGTACTTTAGACTTAAACCTACTTGCTGAAGTGTAATAGAATACTCAGCTATGATTAGTAAATAATAATAAAAAAGCTGTTTTTTCAGTGACTACAAGAAACAAGGAATATATTAAAATATATCAAACAGGAGAATGTTAAAAGTAACAGATATATCAGATGACATGTACCCTCTGCCAAAGTAGTTTAGTATTCATACCCTGCCAAGATGTCAGTAGTTGGAAGGAGAAAGATTCACCAGCTTTCAGAACATGTGTGAGTAGGGTTGTTCAGGTGAATAAGATCTGATTCAAAATGTTCAAGGTGATAAAGATGACCTTTGCACCCCCTGGAAATCACAACAGTTTTGTGGGAAATAATCAGCTGTTCAAGAAATTGTGTGCTTGAGGAACTGATCCGTTTTATTTATACCAGTAATATAATGCCTAACTTTTTTTTACTTTGTGAAATTAGTTCTATCTGACAAAAATGACAGCCAGCCCAAGACTGCCTATTACCTACAAGATGAGGATAAATAAACCAAGCTGTGAATAGGGTAGCCCCAACACAACAGACAACTTCAGCATGTCCCTCAAATAATAAAGCCATAATCAATGTGTGCAGAAAAGGAAGTTTCCTACAACTTTGCAGCCTGAAAAATCTTTTTGAGGTACTCAACCCACATCCTGGGTAGACAATCTTAGAGATGAATGAAAAATTTTACTTTTATGTGGAAGAACATAGCAAGTTCAAAGAAAAAAACCCAAACAAGCAAACAAAACCCAGAAAAAAAAGAGACACACACTAAGTAATGCACATTAGAAAGAATCTTCATGTAACCCATCAGACCTAATGAGGCAGGAAATCAAAGAATAAATCCTATGGTTTTTTCCTAACTGATGATGCAAACTTATAAAGAGAATCCCATTACCTTGTGTTGATTCTATTTACCAGAGTGAGCAATAATTGAACTCTTCATACTTGCATAGATACCCAGACCAAAATCTGTATGGGAATATCTCTCTAACTGAGCCCTTAAAGAGGTAATTGAAAGGAGGCAGCTAAAAGAGGTGTCTAAGCCACTCAGAGAATTGTAAAGTCAAGTAAAGCAAAAACTAGAATAATATAGGATGAGCTTTAGACATGGATGTAGCTGCTTCTGAAAGATGAATCTGAGCAAGATACATCCATTCATTAGAGATCTATGTTTGTAAACAGGCTTTTGGAGCTAGATATTCAAGACACATTGACTATCTAAGAGATCAAAGAATTAACATTTTTTTTCTTTTTTCCTCTCACAAGCAAGATTCTCCACCAATTACCCCTATGTTTCCCCACTCACTCGGTTACCTATTGCTGCTGCCTCACCATATCCTAGTCCTTAGTTTGGGGACTTATAATACTGGTAGGATGTGCTTTGAGTATACTTTCAGGATCTCGGTTTGGAGGGGTGTATTCCTACGTTTAACCTAGCAATCTCATCTCACTAGGTTTAAATGGATTTTCACTTTAACTAAGGCCCTAAGCAGCTTGCTAGCTGGGGACAACATCAATACTTTTAAAACATTGGTCTAAATCTTAATGATATTTTCTGATTTGAATTATCCAAAATTTGCTTTGAAATTTCATTTCATGATACTGTTCAACAGTCAATAGATTTTCTTGGCTTTAGGGCCCAAGGAGAGGTCACCGTGTTATAGTTTCTCATCAGTGCTACAGAATAATTTATTTTGCATTGTTATAGATCCTTATGGTCTGGAATCAGGGAACATTTATGCATAAAAAAGGATCTCATGTTTAACCCACATATCCCATTACAGGATCGATTTATTTAATTCAGATTATTTCACCTCTTTTCTTTTAAAATATATTTTATATTCTTTCACCAATTGCACCTCAAAATTACTTAAATATTGACATTTTTATGATTTCTCTTTTCTATGGATTTCTCTGCAGCATTCTTCAACTATTCGGAGCCTCATTTTTCCCCATAGCACACTTGTAAGTTTGGGTAGAGTATTTATTAGTCCAATGCTTCTTATGAACACAATCTCAAATGAGGGCAAGGAGGGAGTATGTGACCTTCCCATGGTCATATGCAGAGGTTTGTATCAACCAGCTAGTAAAGCATCTAAAATTCCCACTTTAATGCTTTATCAGAATACTACTCTTTTATTCCTCAGAAAGTTATTCCTCAGCTTATTAAAATTGCCATCTTGGAGGAGACAATTGTTTGTGTAACTCATAGCTCACTTTTTCACTCAAGGCTTTACTTATGTATTTTATATTATATTATGTAGTAATAACAATGATGATGATAATAATAATGTATTTTATGTAATGAGAAAGCACATTAAGAGATCTGATGCTAACTCAAATGTAATGAAACAGTTAAGGTAGTTCTTCAACTGCTCCACTTAACGAAGCTAGTATTTTAATGGTCCCAACTAGGATCAGAAGTTAACACCTCATTAAGATGAATGGGGAATATAGTTTGCACCTTTACTGTTGCTTCTATGCTGTGTGGCTTGCAGGCTCCTTCTACTGTTACTGGAGGGCAGGCTTAAAGTGTACAAGAGTGCATCATTAATTTATATAGGGAAGTCTTTTCCTAAAAGAAATGACTAGTGACTGTATTTTTAATGAAACTCTGGTTCTGCAGAAAATCTTCTGCCAGTGTAAAGACCAAAACATCAAGGGATTCATGATCTTTTTTGTACCCACTCTTTTCCACTGTTAGGTTTCATGGCATAAGAGAAATATTATTACTCACAATACCTATTTTATGCAGGTGTGGTCCTCTAAAAGTGCACTCAGTGAGACCTAAGCCTTCTCATATACAGAGGAAAACCAAATGTTTCCCTCATGGCCATATTTGCATTTATTATTAAAATGAGTAAACATCTAAAGCCCACCTAAAGGCAGAAACACAGTTGTGCTTTTAATAATCAAATCTAGCGCAAGTGGGCTTGATTCTTTTTTCTCTATCTCCTGCATAAAAAAAAATACACGTTGTATACAGATAAATTATTTGCCTTCACTGGACCTCACATGTGTTTTTGCAAGGAGATGGGTACCATGATCCAAATTAAGCTGATGAAGGAAGGAAGAGAATGATCTGATAATTTGCCAATATTTATCAAACAATATAGTTGCAGGCATTCCTCTGTGTCAACATAACATGTTTGCAGGACACTTCACTGTGTCTGTTTTCATTTGCTTGGAGCCATATAGGTTTGAGATAAAGTAGGTATAGACTATTTCAGGTGAGTCAAAATTGCTCTAAAATAAGGCCTTAAAAAGATAAGAAAAACCTGTAACTTTCTTAGTGCACATATATACAAATGCATGCACACACATATAGGCATATTCTGGCCTGTTCAATCACAGTGAGGACACAGATATTAACATAATTGAACTGAAATAACTAGCAGATATAGTAGAAACATTTTCTATACAAATATTTATACTTCCTCTGTCTTGATGTCCTTCTATAATTTTAATTGCCTTTTCAGTGGAATTACAGATGTTCGCATTAAATAGAGAGGTCTTTTAAATATCAATGCCTTCATATTTGCAGAAACAGAACTGGATCTGAAGTAATACCGTATGCCATAATTCCAATATTTAAGAGCCCACAGCATCCTTTTTCATTCAAAAGACAAAATTCCCATAGATGCTGTAAATTCTGTTACAGACTCAGAGACCAATGTGATACAGCCTGCAGTGATTAATGCTAATTGATAACCGAGGCTTTGAAAAGGATTAGTGATTTTAGATATCCAAATGTCTGTTAGGAGATTGATTTTCAGAAAAGGAACAGTCTCATCTTCCTGCAAATTGGACCCCTTTAAATAATCTCTGCTTTTGTACCCCACAATGAACACATTTAAAATTATCAGTTACTTCTGGAAATCTTGTCCAGAATTTAGCTACGATATTATCAATACAATATATTTTTTTATTTTCTGATTTCATAAAAATCTATTTCATTTGCTTCATTTTTGAATCTATCATACTTTGAATCACAAATTTCTGCATACTGCCAAACAGATAAAATCAATAGACAATATTTTAATCCATTCAGGATACCTAAGCATCTAAGGAAGGTATTTTCACTGTAAAGGGCTTGATGCCTACAATACATTTCTGTGAAAGTTCAGTAAGAGCTGTATCAGACTATTCATTTTCCAAACCAGCTGCAGCTTGATTTGTTTCCAAGTAATTTAAGTGTACATTTCTTGTTTAGCTGATAGAACTGAAAGATTTTGGCATTTTCTTACAACCAGGAATGAGTTAACAGAATACATGGAAGTGGTTAGACTGTTTCTAAATAATCCTAAATGTGTATTTAAGGAAAAAAAGTTTAATAATATTTTCATTCTATGCTATTAGGAATTTTGAAACAACTAATTACTGCTGGTATACAAATTTAGTGAAATCTCATTAACTAAATATCAGATATATGGATAAATCTGCTAGCAAAGACATGTGCTTTATATCAGTTTGTACCCATCCTGTATTTGCTGTGAAACCTGTTTAAACAAATAAGTGATAAAAGACTAAATGAGTCAATGAAAAAAAATCCCCTAAGTATCAAGCTGTGAATTGTATGCTATTCGATCTCTCCATGGGTAAATGTGTTACCTGCTCTGCTGTAACAGACAAGCTCTCTCTTAGGTAAATACTGTCTCTTTTAAAAGAACAGATCTAATAAAGGTCTAGATTTTCTGTATATCAAGGAAATATGCTTTAAAGCCACTTCTATTGTTTCACAACAAAGCCAAAAGACATTCAGCTGTCAAAACAATAATGGTATTTGCATACAGATCTTTTTTTTTTCATCTGGCAAAATATTGTATGAATGGAATAGGGAAAACCAAACCGATTATGTCCAAGCTCATGACTGTAAAATTTCTGCTACCAAAGATATTTTAACTAGCTAGACTCCATTGATCTACAGCAAAGCTTTGTCAACCAAAGCTTTTGTCTTAAATTGATTCTCCATCTTGTCTTCTCATTCTTTCAACAGCACACAGCAGGAAGCTCTGTCTACATACAGAAAACAGGATCTTGCTGTAGGCATGGGTATAAAACAAAAAGACAGTGATTAAAGAAAAAAACAGACTGCTGTTAGTATTTGATCTTAAAATTATTGATCTTGTCAATCAGTTACAGGCAGAGAGTGCCCATTTAAAATCTGTAATAACTATTAATGTTACCACAAAAATGCTGACCACTTGAAAAACCAAAGAAATCTATATGATAATGCAATACAATGCTTACTTGACTGTATAGCTATTTGTAGTACGTGAGAGTGAGTACAACATCCCACTTGACAAAGATCCTCTCTCTAAAACGTCTTTTAAAATTAATATGATATAAAAATATGAGGTTCACATGATAGGCTTACGTTTTGAAGACTTTATTAACATAGAACTTTTGATTCTTTGGCTGTCCAAAGCATTACCAGTTTTTATCGGACATATTAATAACATAACATTTTTTCTTAGAACCGACCCAAACTCAAGTGTATGTTAGGATGCTGTTAAAAACCTATCAAACTAAGCCAGCATCATGCTATCTTTATGTGAATTCTTTTTTAGAATGTTTATTCTTTCTCAAGAGTTTGCATTCTTATTGTAATCGTACCAATAGTGTCTCTAAACATATTTATGTCTAACTGTAATGGAAAATTAATTAAAATCCACAAAATTCTTATTTCAAAACTAAATACAATTCAGTTGCTGGTCATATTAAAGCAAAAAACATTTTGCCATTCAGTAAACTGAAACTCTGAAGATCTTGAATCCTTCTCCATACATAGGATCATGGAATTGTTTCAGTTGGAAAAGACCTTTAAGATAATGGAGTCCAACCATAAACCTAACACTGCCAAGCTCACCAGTAAACCATGTCCCTAAGCACCTCACCTATGTCTTTTAAACGCCTCCAGGGATGGTGACTCCACCACTTTCCTGGGCAGGTTGTTCCAGTGCTTAACAACCCTTTCAGTAAATAAGATTTTTCTAATATCCAATCTGCACCTCCTCTGGTGCAATTCAAGGCCATTTCCTCTTGTCCCATCCCTTATTTACCTGGGAGAGGATGCTTTAACTTACATGCTTTAGTTTACAATCAAATGTCAATCAGTAAAGCTTGTAACCCTGAGATAAGGTGGACATTTTCAAGGGCGGCAATTGTTACACACAAAGTCCCCAAATGAACCAGTTTACAAATATTTAGCAGAGATGTTCATGTAATTTACATTATTATGCTTCTCTGTATATGTAGAGCAAGGGGAAAGAATTTACTAACAATTTGATAGTGTCTCTAGGAAGAGGGAAAAAGATACAAATACCACAGACAGCTGCACCTAATCTGTAAAAGTAAAATACATAGGAAGGTTCATTTACATAACAGAGAAGTAGGAATGTATTGTAGTTTTGTGCCAGCCAAACGGTTTATGGAAAGCCTTTGCCTATCTCTAATATATGCATAAATTAGATTTTATTAAATGCATTTTAAATGTACTTTATTGATCTTCCAAATTTATCATAAGCCTCTAGTTCATACTTCAGTGCCAATCTAGTGTGTCACATGGTTTTGAAACCAGTAGAGGCTTATACTGAAGGCTTTTTCTTTGTTTGAACTACCTTATTGGTTGAGTGGAAGTATTAAAGATAGACTAAAAAGTCATTACGATGATGTAATAAAACACACATTGGTGATTCCTTCACTTTAAAATCTGGTTTTAAGCACTTTCTTAGAAGACAGAAGGAAATGTCATTAAGCATCTGGACATAACAATATCAATTAAAATTGTTTGTTTGTTTTTTAATCTACGCAACAGCAACATAAAATAAAATTAACAATTTCATACAGATATTATTGTGATTTGCTTACCTTTTCTTATTATAGGTACAATATAGCTCTCAATTGTTTTTAACATGACTGTTGGATAGAAAATGCAATAACTTCATAGCTCTACTTTTTGTCATTGCATTTGAGACTTGATTCACATTAAAAAATAAAATCCTCAATCACGCTTTTTCATGCTTTTATATTATGTATTAAGTCTTCAGTTTTCACTGTATGAGAAGATACATGTGGAACTCCAGAATAATAAAAAAATGTTTAAATAATGTATCAATGAAAAAAAAGAGTAAAAGAATACACATTATATTATGCCATGAAACCTAAAAATGCTTGTTTTCCTGCAATGGGGAAAAAAAAAAAGTGAAACCTTTTCCCCTTGCCCCCAAAGAGAGATATTTTTGTTTCTTCATATTTTTGACTAAGTTGTTTTTTTTCTAATCAGAAAGGAACTTTTCAGTACTGGAACCCAGTTCATAACACTAGAAACAACTATACAAAAATTTCTTCTACATTCTTGTAAGTTAAATTATTTATCAAGTGATTATACTTTCTTTGTGCTTTTCTTTTAAGATAGTAGGACTTCACCCTTCACTCCTGCAGCATTCTCCAAGCCCTTGGAATAACTGTTCCTTTGAATTACTGGTTATTGGCATTGTAATATTTCTCTGCTCTTCTCTGGGACTTTGAAGTATGTCAGGAATTAACGTCAGGATTTGGCAAAGAGGAACTCTGCCTCGGTGGGAGGGAAGGACTCTGTCCCTCCTAAAAGAAGTGAAAGACCGTGTGTGGCTGTGTGCCACCCCAGTGCTGGGACTTCTCTTCAGACACTCTATCCTTTACGAGACATCTGTTTGCAGATGTGGAGAGCTACAAGCTTTTCACAAAAAATGCCCAAAGGAAACATGCACCTGTCCTCTTTTCTGGTATCAAGCCCTGACTGCTCTGGAATGCCACTGTAGTTGAACAGCAAAGGCTTTCTTTTAGAGCCACAGCTGCTTCTGGAGGGGAGGATAGAAACGAATTGAGGCCCTGATGAAGTTTACATTTCCCTACACAGAGAAGATTGTGGAGACCTTTATGCTTCTACCACTTCATAGAATTGTAAGGGTGTCTGAATGTTGGTTACCACTGTGTCTCAGGGTAGATGCATAACAAGGACAGAAAATGCAGAATGTGAAGAGAGTGCAAATTTGCCTCTCCCTCTCCATTTCCACCCATATGAAATACTTATTACTTGCTGATTAATATCACTAGCAAGAATACAAAATCAAATACTATGTCTTCCTCTGCATCTGTTACCTCCCATCCTTTCCCAGTCCCACAATTTAGCATTCATTTTCAGTATAATGTACTCCACTAGGTTTTTTGGCTGAATGAAAAAAGAAAACCAACACGAGGTCATGCTTTTTGTAAGGATTTATCTTTTACATATATGTGTATATGTATACTATATGCTAATTTGCTCCTTTTCACTTCAGCCTGATCTACTGATTTTAAACAGCCTTTGTCTTTATTTCACAAGATCTTAAAATTTCAAGCTTTTTTTATTACTGGATATAAAGAGTGAAGTATATATTAGATTTTCAGAAGTTTATCTTAATGAGAGTTTAAAGCAGATTTTCAGATTGGGCAAGTTCCACTCTGATCTGACACAGACTTAATTTTGGTCTCTGGTGTGCAGGCATATATCATTATTTTTCTTTTCAAGTCCTCTGTTGTTCATGCACATACTTGTGGGATGGAGTGTGAGCAGCCTGGCACTGCAGATAGCAACTAAACTATTTAATACCTTGCAAAATTATTGTAACACAAAAAAATTGTCAGTAGTGCAAAGCAAGAGAGATGGTATAGGTTTCCAATAAAATAGCTTTTTTTTATCCTTATATATTCACATCAGGTACATGAAAAACTGAGGATTGTTTTGTGACAAATATAAGGCCATGAGAACCCTCTGCTAGTTATGCAGAATTTTTGTGTCAGTTAAATGTCAGAAGCTAGCCACAGTAAGAGGAAAAGCTGGGTGTTTGCTTCGTTATGGAGCTTTGTTCTTTTTATCATCAGTTCTTCAGTGAGGGGCAAGATGAACCTCTGTCCTCGTGTTGCATACCAGAGAGTGTGTGTGTGTTTTGGAGCTAACCTCCCTCACTTCTCTGTCTCGCCCACCAAGTTATACCCACACACAGTGAGCAAAAGGCACTTAGCAGCAAACAGAATAAACATTCAGACACAAGGTTCTCCGTTTGTCCATTGTGCAGGAGACATAAGACAGAATTGGATATCCAATAGCATTGTGACCACATTTAATGCTCCCATTTTTTCAGCCTGCTCTGAAATTTCCTTCACTGGAAAACCTAAGAGGGTTTTTTTTGAGTAACCTCCAGATTTTGGTTCTTAAATTCATTGGTTAGTTCACACTGACAAGTCTTCATACGCTGCCTTTGAAACTACCAACCATAATTTGATCGCTAGACAAAAACCTAGAATACTGCTAATTACTTCTACTGAAAATTAGTACAGCTGAGACACAGCCCACTGATCCAGAATCATGTCCTCTGCCACTAGGGTCAACTTGATTTCCATGACAAGCACTCCTCTCTCTCTAGAAGTTAATGGCTGCCCTCTAGTGACAAAGATATTTCTGCTGACACATTGCAGTAGATGCAAACATGTTAATAAATACCATCTTGTAGATCAATATATAACAAGAGATAAAGACTCTTAAGATAATGAGCAAAAGCACTGGGCTTGGAGACAGCAGAAAAAGAAGCATTCCAGATTGAACAGACATGCCATCCTCAGTTGCAGCAATTTTTTAAGGTAAATTCTTGTTTAATCAGAATTTTTCAGATTTTAAAAATTTATCATATTAGATGAACAGCTTGTGATTATTAGAGCTCTGCATGGCAAAGAAGTTCACTTTCTGCTAAAAGCATCTGACTCCCATCCACTCACTGAGACAAACTATATTTTTAACAGTACTCCTATGTGTATGTGTACATGTATGTGTGTGTGCATCTCTAAGTGGTAACAAATTCATGTCTTCATAATTTCCTATGTGAAGTCACAAGCTAAATTGAAGACACAGTTATGGAGTTCATTTTTTGAATAGTGCAGACAATATCGAACGCTAGAAACATTACTAGAAATCATGAAGGACTATACTGAGAATGAATAAATAAAAATATTGAATATTTACATGAATATGTTATTTCTTGTTAACTATGAGGTAGCCCATAGAATATAATTATGTGATTTAGAACAAATAAATAATACTCTATGTAAACACTTTAATTCTAACTACTCTAGGAGAAGCTAAAATTTCACCTACAGGAAAACTGAGGAAAAATTATCACATTTCTACATGAGGATGCATGTCAGAATAAGAGATTTGGGGATAAAGCCCACAAGTTTTCTCCTCTGTCCTGATGTTTACGAGAATGTAGGTTTATATTTCTGAGGTTCTGTGCATCTCCTGTCTTTTACTGGTAATTTCATTTCTAGACTTTTTTAACCTTTTTTTAAAATTTCAGTTTTGCTGCTCTTTGGATCTGAAAAACTTATCTTCCTTAACTGATGCTCGAAACTCTCTGATGCTGAGAAAATACTGCCATGTCTCCTGCCTTAAACTCACTTATCCACACTAAGTGTTTACCTCTTTTCTGTTCAGCAAGCTCATTCCTCTGTGCCATCATTCTTGTTATGAATCTAGTGTCTTTAAAATCTGTAAAAAAAATCTGTAAATCTTTTCATCCTGAATTTGTTCAAATCCTAATACCAATCCTGAAGTCCAAATCTGCAATTCAAGTTGACATCTCATGCTTCAGAAGTAGTGAATACTTACTCCAGTCTTACAAACTGGAAATCCCGTAGACTCTCACTTGGGAATAATTGCTGTTACGAAAGCCATTAAGCTCATGCTTAATTCTCATTGTAATGTCATATTGTCAAATAATATAGCCTTTTATAACAAAGATAGTAATCTTTCTATCCAAATTAAATAACAGTGACTCTGCCAGTCCATATGGCCATTCAATGTCCATAGTTAGGAAAATGCATAGGGAAAACATTCCCTCGTTGAAAAAATGCATTTACTATATACTGAAGAGTGAGATTTAAACAAATTAGAAATATCTTCCCAAATTTTGAATGTTTCCTGAAGTAGGGCTTAAGAGGGGATAAACACAAACCACGTTCTTCTCTCCTGGTGTATGTATTTTTTCTCCATACTTACATCACCGTTTAAGTTTAGCTTCAGATATTTTACTACTGAAAAGTTTCACTTCAGCACAGCAAACTGTATCTGAAAAGTGAGTTTATACATCAGCACAGCAAACTATTTCTGAGAAGTGAGTTTATACATCTGGCAAAGTTGTAATACTAACTTATTTAATTTTGTATATAGGAAGAACATAACAACTTTGTATTGTAAGAAACCCTATGTACTGTCCAGAACGTAACTTTGTAAGATAAAATTCATGGAACAGTTTGGCATTGCACCTGAACAAATGGAAAGTTTATTATTTTACATGTCTCTGTAAAATAATGAACACTTCACCTGAAGAAAACTGCACTTTGAGAGTTCCCTGCAGCTGGCCGAAAGATGTGTAAAGGTGAAAATTTCTCAAGCTTTGAATAAAACACCTACTTTCTTGGTACCCACTCTCAGCAGATCTCACTGATTCACTCCAAGCTTATTATAACCCGTTGGTTTATCCAAAGGAAGAGAGTTGGTTTTCCTTGGTATCCACAGGTTTTCATAAGACTCTTAGAGGACACAACTTCCTATATTGTTGTCATCCCCTTTAACATTAAACTGTATTAATGTTAAACATGTATTGCCTGTAACATCCGTTTCAGCCTTTCATGCCAAAAGAAACAGGTGCTTCCCACTTTTACACTATGACAACTTGTCATGTTCTTTCCAACTTGTTTTAGGCCATAGGTGTCCAAACTATACCCCAATTTACTTTGTAAAATGGAATTACATATATGTGTAACATTATTTACTAATTATTTGTAGTGGTAAAAGTGATGGGTTTTCCTACATAGAGGCTGAATCTCCCTCTAAATGTAACTTCTCCCTTTGTTGTTAAGATTGTCCAAGGGACACCGATAGCCTCAAGTGTACAAAGACATTGTCACTGTTGTAGATGTAATGTACTTCAGACAGATACTGACGATTCTATTTCTTCTGACAACATGATGTTTCAGTGATGTGCATGCAGTGCCAATCCAACTATATCCTATGTCCTTGCCTTCCAAGACTTTTCCAAGCCTCTTCTCACCGTGATTTGTGGAAATCAGGCAAGAGACCTTTATAAGAGGAAACCAAACCCAAGCCTTTTTCAACATACATGATTGCTTAAAATCAATCTGAATGATGGTGGTGAATACATTCATCTGACTTTCATTACCTTCCAGAAGTTAATGATCCTGTACTTCATCTTCTCATGAAAATACCTCCATGAAAATGTTTTGAGATTCAAGCATCTTAGTTCTGTTCATTTTGCCGAACTTCTATACCTTATTTTGCTTTATTTTGTATGTTCTGGATCAGGAAGAAATACTGCATTGAATTACACCAGCTGAGTGTCTGGCCTTAGATCTGTATTATAGTTAGTTTTCTGTGATAATGTTTCCAAGTAACAAAATTTGGATCCAGCTGCTGAGTTCTTTTAATAGGCATGTTTTATCATCTCAAGTTTTACCAAAATAAAGCAAGCATACCCACAGTGAATACAAAAATGTCTTGTGTAGGAGATCAAGGTATTTCATGTATAGCTGTATCAACATCTGCCTGTGGAAACCATAGTGACCTCAGATACAGGTAGAGTTGTGCTAGATATCTGTAATAACTTTCTGCCACTGAAGCAGGGGGGTGCTGTCCACTCCAGTGTTACTCTTCCACACTTCTCCATGGCATTTATCTGACTTTCCCTGCAGTGACTCCGTTCTGCTACTTGCCGTTCTAGTAAAGGACAAACAAGCAGGTTTCCAATGGGTTAGTGATCTGCATTGCATTACGCTGAACAGTGACCTCATTCTGAAGGGTCTGGTAAGTACCAGAATCACCACAAAGCAGGGCAGCTCCAAAGGCAAGGGCAGTGGGAGCTTGGGAAAAGGAACAAGGCTCCTTGTTCCCTTTCAGGGGCTGTGAGGTGTTTGCCATTTCATGTAACTTAAGGTTCTTCATGTGAAGTAATTTTTATATGCCAGATTATTTTTCTGTGGTCTGATTGGTTTGTGGTGGGTTTTTTGGTGTTTTTCAACCATCTTTTTGATAAATTGGGTTGATATGCTTACATTTTAGAAAAACATGCCATTTCATCAATGTTAAAATCTTTCCTTTAAATAAGGAGAGGAGTGGGTAGAACATCACTCTGGTATATCCAAGACAACAACAAGAAAAGGGTGAGAGGATCACTGATGAGGAGGAGTGACAATAAGACCACATTTAGGATCTTCACATCTCCTGCTGTATCTTCATGCACATTCAGTGGACATTTTCATCTAGCACTATTCTCTTGATCTCACTTTGCTCCCACGCATAGTGAAAGCAAATGATGAAATCTCCAAAATCACTATGAAACAGCTCTTAAGTTAGGTCTTTGTCAAGGGACTGTCACTTAGTTTGTACCACAACTAGAATTGTAACCCAGCTGATCTCTAGGTGCTACAGAGATATGAATGTTTAATCATTATGATCAGCATTGAAAACATAACATCTTTAAATATTAGGTGTTTTGTATATAAACTGTCTTTCTAATGGAGTGTCTAAATTTCATTCTTTGCCTTGGACCTTGATTTTACAGGGTTGTGTGGTTTTTCTGTAATAAAATAAAATAAATTTCCAGTAAATTCTTCTGATGATGTCTTCATCATCAGTTAGTAACACCTGGCTGAAAGTGCAACATAACATCTCTTCCAACCAAGTAAGCCCATCTACAGAGAAATTTATCAGCAAAGCTAGCTACCATTGAGCTGTGTCCCAGAGATTTTATTTTAGACCAATCCTGCCCTTTCAGAAGCGTCTCATGAAGTCTACTGATGCATTATTTCTGCTTTTGCTGTTTATCTTAGCACTTCAGCAAGCAGGGAGACTTCTGCTGGCATCAGCATGAGCACTTATGTGTTTTTTCCATGCTGGAAAACCATTTGGAATAGTTTAAACAGTAGATGAATCTTTGAAGAGTGCACTGACAGGCATGGTGCCTGCAGTAGAAAGGAGCTAATATAAAACATTTCTGTGGAGGAAAACACTGGGGATAGAGATATTGGAGCTATACAGCTTGGAGAAGGGCAAAGAAGATCAATGTGTTTATTATCAATAAATCAATTTGCTAATCCAGGTGGAATTCTGCAGCTGTAGGATACAGAGGGTAAGAGGAGGTGAGTGGGTTGATTGTTTTTAGTAAGAGGAAATCGATATCCTAATCAAATATCAGATGGGAGATGAGTAAAGAAGAGGATCTACATAATGTATGGTTCTAAATTGGTTTCCTAAAATACCCATGTTAATGATGAAGGAACTCATTCTAAATTAGTGTATATTGGCATCATTTAATATAACTGCTATAACTTAACTTGCACCAGCTGGGAAATTGGCTTAGCATATCCAAAGATAACACCAGGATAGAATTACCCATTTTCCTCTGTGATGCTTGTTCCATATTGATAATAGTAAATTTATACAGGTTTTAAGTAAAATCCAGCTCACTTTGAGGACAGGTTGGAATAGCAGGCAAGTCTAATGAAGCTTTTCTTAGCCTGGGCTACAAAAAAGGCCTCCCTCTGCCTCTCTGTTTAAAAAAAGAGATTCCTCACTAGCAGGATAACTCTAAGCTATTGCAGCTGAAGACCTCACATTAACATGAACTAATGAATGCCCACTTCAGCATATCATGATGCTCCTGTTGCTGTATTGTCTAAAGTGCCCAGTCCAGACACATCATATCCATGCTTTTGAATCACTGGAGTTTAATAAGGCTACTCAGGCAAGAGTTTGCAACGTTGCAGAAAACATTTTGGAACAGGCCACAACAGTAATCATTAAATACATGCCACATTCTTTATGTTCTTTATATAACTCAAACATTCTTATTTTATGAACAATTATGTTTATTAAAGATGTAAGTTTATTATGTAGAACTCATGCATATATAGAATATTAAAAAAATAAAAAATTAAAGAATCTTTATAGAAGCTTACATTTTTTCATCATGAATATTCCCCAACTTGTACATAAATATTTAAATTGGCTATGATTAAAAATGGGGTAGTGGAATAAGGATGGGAAAAATGAATAGACTTCTTGGGTATATAGATAAAAAAATAAAGTTATGCCTAGATACAGGAAAAAAGTAAAACAGTAGATGTGATGGACAAAATGTCTTCCTTTTTCTGTACTCAAATTATTTATTCATTCTTAAGGAAACATTTTGAACATTCTGATATTACTGGCATTATTTGTGAATATATTGGATAAAAAAATTCTATGAACTAGAAAACCAGTCATTTCTCAATGCACTGGGCAATTTAAAGTTGTTTTCCAAACTGGTTAGTTCAATCCATGTTCATGTATAGTTTGTGTAAAATAAACTGCCTTGCACCTGCCATATGAATTACAGTTTTAGAGGGTTTCCCTCTTCAGCTGTCATCCTGTAAGTATCCACTGGTACAATATGCTCATGCAAGAATGGATTTTTAATTTAGCAAAGGATAAAACAGTTTTACATTGAAGGAAAAAGCCACAAAAGAGATTGCCAGATCCATTTCCTGAAATGTACAATCACATAGCATATCTGGAAAAATATACTAATGATTTTAATACAAACAAACCTACAAAGTTTTTTAAAGAAAATAGTTTCTGTAGTGTAATTACTAAGTTTTCATTTTTATCATTTTCACATTCCAAAATAAATTGATCATAGATAATTTGGAGATCATCAGTGCTGAAAAATCATTCTTCATATTAAGGGACAATCTGAAATATGATTAAAGTTCAAAAGGAAAAAAAAGAAACAAATTGCCCATTTTCTTCATCCAGATTAACAGCTAAATAAGTAGATTAATTGAACTGTTTATCTGCAATATATATTTACATCCAATTATACGATGCAAACTAAAAGCTGAATCCAGGAATTATTTTCTCTGGGTGTGCAGAAATTGTATCAAGTTTCTTGCTTTCTCTTGCATAACAGTGGTTACCTTTACTGCCTCTTAGCAGTGTTTAAAAAGGAAGATGGCCTGGTTTTTGTACCCTATTGTTCAGTTATTTAAAACATTTTCTTAAGTACCAGAATTCAATATATATATTTTTATTTCAATGTTTTAGTCATGAAAGTTTCCAGATGGTTACTACAGGAAACCTAATACTTCCTCACAGTAGAGGTATCACAGTCAAACCACAGTTAGACTGCACAAAATAGCTAGTTCCCAAGCCACCTTGACATCTCACAAATGCAGGTAATAAAGATCCTCTCAGCGTGGATACTCTTGATCAGACCAAGTACCCAAGCAGATAAAAGGTTTTATCTGTTTGTTTTCCAGCATCATCCTGATATCTTTTTTCCCTTCCAAGTAACTAAAGAGAACAATCCATATTAATTTGGCCTCTTTCCTGAGGCAGTACTTGTTGTTATACATAGTGGGGTGCAGGAACAATGGGAGGAAATTATTGTATACGCTTTCATGGCTATAGTGGAAAATATTTTGCTTTTTATATAAGCTGAATTTTCACAATAGTGGTGGAGGGTCTATATCAGCTTGCTGCTACTACTAAGCTTTATAATGTCCAAAGCATGATACACATGGGATATACTCTTTTCACATTATTAGGTTTTGTGTTTTCTTATCTCTTCTTTAACTCTGGTTGCATTTGTCTAAAACTTGTAATTTAAAGTTATACCCTTGGCCCAAGTTCTCAGATACTAGAAATTGTTACTGACATCTGCAATGTTATGACAATTCATACTGACCAAGGGTCTATTTTCTTAAAATCACTAGGCAGTAAAGTACAATAACTAAAATTTAGATATGAAAGAATTCAATTATCTTTGGAATCATTTGCTGCTAGCTGATATGGGCAAAACCAGATAGAGAGTCCTCTCTTGTGTGCAGTCAGAATACAGAACACCAAAGGAATGGGGTGATGGTTTGAATAGATGAGTGATACCACTGCTAATAGGGAACCTGAAGTCTTAATTGGTTTGCTGTAAACATTACAAGCACATTTGCATTCTCCCATTCACTTTGAGTGCTGTGTATTAGCTAGACGATATTCACACTGATAGCTGCGATTTAATTACAAAAAGTTATTCAACTTCAGTTGTGTCATCCCATTATGCTGGCTATGAAGCATTGCAAGATTCAATACAGCATGTATCATGATGTCAGAGAGATAATGCCACACAATGGCTCAATTTTGGTTGTAAGGATTTTCATCCAGATTGGAATCAATGTTGTAAATGGTTATTAAATCCACACATTCTGGCTAACTGAAACAAAGTGTAAGATCTGAGGGAGTGTATTTTTTTATTACAAAGAACAATTGCAACAAGTAGTAAAATGGCTCAGTGTTGGTAAATCTATCAATATGAACAAACATATCAAATCTCACAGGACTGAGGACCCTGCCCACAGGCTTACTTCTGAGTCTTAATGAATTCACAGTATGAACAAATTGATTCAGCCATTCCAATTGCTCAATTTACTACAGCTGCCAAACAAGTGACTGGAGCAATACTCCAGGCTGTAGAGTGCAGGTTTGCTTCCTCCTCATCGGCTACTAGGGATTATCCATGTACTTTGAAAATGTCATTGCACCTTTTTTTATGCTTTTGTGGAATACACTTTCCAACCAACAAAACCTGCTTGAATGACGAATATAATTATCACTTTCTCAAGTGTTAGATAAGTCATTTGGACTCTGCCTTGTCATAGCAGATTTGCCAAAGGACATTAAAGAAGAAGGGTGATAGGATGATGTAAAGGTCTGTGAGACAAGTTTGAGAATAAGACATCCAAATATTTCACTGTTTTATATAGTTCCTAAGACTTTCTAGGATAAAGTATTTGGAAAGAAAGGACTTTAAGCACATTCATATGAAACTCCTTACTTAAGGTAAATAACACACCTGCCTGGAACCTCAGAAGGAACACATGGATTCTAGGACAGAAAATTTAATGCAGCAGATATTGGGGTGAATGTTTTGGGCATGAGGTGGATTAGAAACTGATGATTTACAGAAAATAAATCTGTAATACAGCTAAGGGTTACATGAAGCTGTAAACCTCTGGGACAAGATAATGAGTAGCATCAGCATCATTGGGTGATAAGGTACTATAAGTCTTTTGTTAGGTGAAATAAAAAGAAGAGGGTCAAGTAAGACATGTATAAGCACTAAAATCTATTTACTCCAGCCCTGATTATTCTGAATTAGTATTCTGGCTAATTTGTATTGCTAATTTCATAGCTAAAAATGGATATGAAACACTATTTATGGAATAGTTGATTAGAAGACTGGTTTACAACAAATGGTTCTTAATTCATCCTTCAGTTTGATAGTCTCCCATCCTTACAACCTTACAGAAGGTAAAAGAAAAACAAAAAATCCTGCAACCAACATAAATGTACCCTCAAGGTCTCAGGAGTATTTACTACTCTCCATTGTGGCATATAATTAAATGGTACTTCTGACTTTCAATATCATACTGAATTTAGAAATCTCTCAGTAAAATGCAGATTGTTCATGCTGCGAGTTTTAGGGACTCTAATTTCAATGAAATGCTTTGTAAAACATGGATGTTAGATGAGCAGGATAAAACAACTGAGGAATCCTGCTATTTGGGAAATTACTTTTTCTTATGTTAAATTGGGGAAAATGGCAAACCTAATAAAGTAAAAGGGAAGGGGACTATCAATAAGTCCCTTCAAGGCAGTCTGCCAGACAGCCTTGGCCAGATTTCCACAGTACTACCTTCAGATTTTATTAAATTGAAATAAAACCTGTCATCTAGACTTTCACTGGCACAGTCAAAGGCACAATTTTTTTTTTTACTTAGTTCCAACATCAGCCTTGCACTTCCAGCCAGCATTAATATTTCACAATGTAATATACATAGTTCTGTGGCATTTTTTACATATCTGGCAAACAGTTACCGAAAAATATTCTGCTAAAAGTTAAGAAAGCAGTGTTACTAACAATTTGATCATGTCAACTCCTTTTCACTGTTCTCCCTCAGAGACAAAAGCATTTGGAAATGTAAACCAAAGAATCAAAGAAATCACTAACGGAAAAGTTCCATTAGGTCATCTAATCCAATCCTTTAGTAGGACATAATAGTTCCCCATAATACATTTTCTACAGTTTTGTTCACTCTGGTTTCAGAATAGTTGGCAACATGCCTTTTGAAAGCAGGGTGAGTAAAGTTCAGATGGACCCAAGATCACCTCTAAGGTCATCCCTTGCCTCTTCTAATTTGTCCAGGCAGTCACAGCTTTGTAGGGACTCATATAAGGACTGTGGATTGCCAAAATGGAAAGGAAAAGGTGCAGCTGCATGCTGTCCCTCATTTTCCCCCCGGGATTTTCCTCATGTAGAAGGCTAAAGTAATGCAAACCAGAGCTACTTTACAAGTTGATGGGAGCTGCTTTATCATCTAGTTCTACTGCTGCTAGTCTAGCAGCATCTAGTTCAGCTGTGATTCTGGCCTAAAGGACTCTTGTCTGGGTCCCAAGAGAAAAAAGCTCCTACTAGAGAGATGCCACCATTAGTCACAGTGCAGTCTGTGCCACAGATCTTAACAATGTTAAGACCCAGCAGCTGTCAATGATTTATATTATTCCTTGCCTCTCCCTCTCAAGGCCTTGAACAGCCACTGGTAAGAATGACAGCATCAGAGGAACATGGTTGGCCTTAAGGAGCAGTACTTCACAAAGTGTAGAAAGACTTTAACTTCTAAGGGAAACATCTGAGACATTTCATTTTTTTTTTTCCAGTAGTGCTAGATAACCTATATTATTGGGCTACTAGCAAAGATCTGCAGAAAGCTCATCCTCACATTTCTGCACATTCAGAAAGGTAGAGACGTGTAGTGTGTGAAGGACAGAGGACCACAGAGCCAGATTTGTGAAAACAAAGGAAACAGCTTTCTCTTGAGTGAATCAGGGAAACAGGAAGACTAGAAGATAGAGATCTGGAGATTGCTTTATGCTTCTTCTGAACATCTGTCAGAATAACTATCCTTAAGTGTCAGCTGCTCATGAGATACTCATGAAGTGTTTTTGCCTCTGTGGCATAAGTACTTAGCAATGGTATTGTCTGACCAGGAATTTCTCGCACTATTTTACACGTTTTTCCATCAATTTAACCAAGAGGTACATATACTTCCACTAGTCACAATGGCTATCTCTTTCATTCATGTTCCATGATGATTTCTTACAATCTTTGAGGAAGGCCCAACAGATACATGATCATTCATACACTCAAACTAAAGCTGATCAGCTCCTTAATATTTTTACTAGGTGATAGGATTCAGAATGGATATGAAAGAATTTTTGGGCACCTCTAGAGAAGCCCTGCTCAGGGTCATTACCTGACTCTGTGCTGCTAGCTCTCTCCTTCTTCAAACAAGCCTGCTAACACCACAAAATTGGTTTAGTCATACCATTATAGTTTAACAGATTCTATCCACTTCTCCATCTGCTAGCTTCTTGCCAAGGTTTGTCATTACACGGCAGAGTTCTGCTAATTCTATCTCTCATTTTTCTTGACATTGCTATCAAAACCTCATAGCAATCATATTACTGTCCCCAACTCCTTTGTCACAGTCTTCTTTACGCAAGCACTTCTCATAGGTACCAGTTGAACTACTTTCTTCACACAGGAATTTTCAAACATCATTAACTGCCCTACCATTTTAAAAACCAAGGGCATGGAGAATTTTTCGGACAACAATTGCCCCACCATCATCCAGGCCAGGGCCCATAGGACTACCACCATCCAGACCAGTTTTGGGGAAATTCCTCACACAAATACTTTAATCTCCATTTTTCAATCTTCTTCTGTACTTTAATCATCACATTCCAGTAACAAAGGATAAAACATCACACAAGCACTTTCATCTTCTCCAAAACTCTTAGTACATGGAAGTTAGGGTCCCTCACATTCTGATTTTGCCTTCTCAGTGGCAGCACACAGAATTTCCTTAAGGGAATTCCCAGTCTAGTTTCATACCTTCAAATCCCATCCTCATTGCCAATTTTGTTTTGCTAGCTCTCTCCTTCTTAAAACAATCTTGCCAACTACACCAATTTCATGCTGCTAGCTATCTTCTTCCACAGGCCAACACCAAACACAGCAACATGCCCACAGCGTACCTTCATCTTTTACATATTCTTCATCTTTTTGCTCTTCTCCACCTCAAATCAGCCAGCACAAGAGCCAAGTGGGAACACACCACCAAGAGAGGGCTCAGGAAGCTGTCTCCAACAGGAAGCTGTCTCCAACTGACCCCCACAGGAACTCTCTTACAACTGATCAGTTCCTGACTGATATAGTTCTGGCCTTGCCCACCACCCCAACCATGAACACCTGGGGGAAGGTGGGGCCTTACACAGGTGTGCCGGGTTCTGCCTCTGGGCCCTGAAACCACTTGGGGAACAAAACATAATGGTAGGTTGTGACTCATCCATAGGTCAACCCCCAGCTCGGGGCTCACAGCCCAGGCCCCAGCACTTCAGACCCTGACTTACTCTGCAGCATCCAGGAGGAACGCTGCAGGATGAGCATGAAATATTGTGTGAGGCCACAAGATCATGCTTGGATATGTTTCTCTAAGAGATCTCAGAAACTCTTCTATCATGATTCTTGTGCATTTAGGATGAACTAGTTCTCACAGGCAAAACAAGACAATATTTTAGTTCACACTTTCTGTGCAAATTGAAGGTTA
This sequence comes from Coracias cyanogaster, assembly GCA_033124195.1. NCBI lineage: Eukaryota > Metazoa > Chordata > Aves > Coraciiformes > Coraciidae > Coracias > Coracias cyanogaster. Next base: position 86,077 of record JAVSBS010021916.1, read on the forward strand.
ATCAAATCCTGAGGATGACCCCTGATAGACAGAATAAACATACTTATCCTCTGTCTTTTGGCATCTTTTGAGCACCTTTTCCCCTGCAAATCATGACTTCTAACATAATTGTATACTTTTGATCTTAGCTACTGACCTTGGAAAAAATGATCTGTTAATTAGGCAGTGACAGGTAGTTTGGGAATTTTAAAGGACTAGTTCATAGTCCTAAGGACCTTAGGTATTGTCCCCTGGAGATACATTATCTTTGTCAGTGTTTTATTCCTGCCTACAACCTCCTTTAACATCACAAATTCTGAATACTACCATACAAATAAATCAAGATACATATTATTTTCCATACAAAAAAATATAGCAATTATCATTACTCTCTGCATTTAGATAGATGTAGATGTACAGTTTACATGTATAATCAACATGCCACTAGTCAGAAATCAATGTAGTATGGAAAAATTATAGGCATTCTTTTTAATGTATACATGGTGCATCTATTACAAAAGAAGTTGACTTATATATGCACTTGAAAATAAATGTGTTTTTATTTTGTGGTAGAGACTATTTATTTCATTTCAGATTCACTGCAGAAACTTTACATGCAAGTGAATAACTTAGCATCATTGGGGAGATTTTAAGATTCTCTAGCAATAGAGATTTATGCAAACTGTTTACGGAAATGTGGAAAATGCTTTTTCACCACTAAAGGTCTACATACATAATTTCCTGAAAAACACATCCTGGACTGTGTTTATTTACAGGTGTGAAAACTCTATATGAAGCCTTGAATTTGTGAACTATGTTCTACAAACAAATTTACTCTGGATAATCTTTCAACTATCTGCAACAGCTGACACTGTTTCAGAATTTTTAAACAACGGATATAGTTTTGGTCAGAGTTCATTTTGCTGTTCCTGCAGAGAAAATAGAATTCACAAAATGTAGTCAGCATGGATTCGCTCTTGTGCAAATTATTCACCTCAAGAATGAGAAACAAGACTATGAGCATATTATCATCCATTTATTCAGTCCACTATTTTGAACTTTTGAATTTCAATTGACTTCTGTAATTACTTGCAGTTTTAGTTTAGAAGCAGGACTTTGAACTGTAAGAATGAAAAATACAGTCCACTCCATGAAAAGTTTGTTTTTAAAAAAAGTATTCACATGAAAGCACTTTCAAAATACTAAGCTAAATGATGAGTAGAGATGCCAAAACAGGTTGACAAATCCTTCAATCATCCTGTATCTTTTCCAGCAGTTTTCAAGTCATGCTTGAATTTCTTGTCTTTCAGCATAACGCACATACCTTATATTTTTTTCTGTGAACAACAAAATTAGCAACTGCATCTTAAAAATAAATGTTCAGTAAATCTCATTGTCTTATATGAAGGTATTTCCAGAGAAAACTTATTTCATAGCATTTTACGCTGGCATGTGAGAAAGGAAGCATCTCAATATTTTCTAAGGAAACAAAATTCTATCATCTTCCCTCAATTGTTTTTAAAATGATTGTATAAGCTAGTGTATCAGTCACATTATTTATGTGGTTCGTTGATCTGTTTTGTTTTTAAAGAAGTGTGGCTTGAATTTTTTGTCATTCTCCCACACATGGCTCCCACTTTTTTATTCAAACTAATAGAGCTCAGATGAATTGCTCATATTTTGGGGTATAGGGTTTGAAGGATAGTTGCTCAGATTCCTTGTGCTGAATGACTTCTAGAAAAAACTGTTGTTCCTTTGCGGCTGCTTACTTAAAAAGTCTAGCAGAAAAAAGTTAAGTAGCATACAGACAGAAAGGGTGTCCCTGGATTGAAATAATTAGAATTTATTTCTGAATTCCAAGCTTGGCCAAGAAAAGTGAAGATAAACACGAGCAAGTTAAGATGTCTGTTTAATAAATAATTAAAAATAAAATAGTAATATTAACTATAAATTAATAATAATTATTATCAATAATCATTATTAATTAATTAAACATTTTATTATAATTATAAATTATTACAATTAATTAAATTAATAATAAATAAGATTTGCCAGGATTAAGTCTCACCTGTCTAGGTCATACCTGCTTTCTAATATATCCTCAGTGAAGCCAAATGGAACACAAATAAGTTTTTTTTTATTCATTTTTTAAAAGGCAAAAGGTAGGGTAGTCTTTATAATATTTTTGCTTTATTACTTCAACAATGATTTCATGACGACAAAAAGAATACGTAACTAACATCCCAAATTGTTTGGAGTGTAGATGTTCTTTCATTAAATCTCCTCATCTACTATGTTCAGATGGGAGTTGTCCTCAACTGAAAAAACAATACTGTAAACATACAAGACTATAAAGAGGCTGGAATAGTAATGAGAATGTACTGTTGTCTCATGGTACCTTCTGTGCCATTTGATCATTTTTATTTTAAATTGATATGGAAACCAGCCTACTACAGGTTGCCTGCGTTATCACAATCAATTAGAAACTTTGGCTGAGTTTTCAATGTCTGCAAGGATGGAAGTAATTTGTCTCATGGTTCCCTGTAACTTTATCATATTTATATGAGGATGTAAGATTCCATCTGTGCAGTGTTAGGGTCTACACTGCTTTATATTTCTCATATTTCTCTGTATTTCTATGTGAAGATTAAATGGTTAAGGCCTGATCCTGTGAAGTCCATTCATTGTCAGTGTGATGACCACACTGATTCCCTAAGTCAGGACATCTACTGAATTGTCCTATTACTTTGGAATATGCCTATTGCATCTCTTTGGGATGACGTAAAGGAATGATTGCCAGAGAAAAAGAAGCAATTTTCCAGTTTTCTTCTTGCAAATGAGTGTCTTTTCTGTAGGTAAGCAGAAAATGTAAAATAACACCAATTTTTCTTCTAATTTACTAGTCAATCTTGTTCAGGTTGGGGAACATTCATTTAGTACATACCATTTAAGACAAAACAAATCTATGTTTGTCGTGCTCCCTTCACACTGTTACATTTTTATTGATTGCATAGTGACAATTAAATTATTGTGCTTTAAGCCACAGTAGGCACATTTATTTCCCCCTTTTCTCTTTCCTCCACCTCTGCTTCTCTCACTTCCCCTTCACCCCTGTTCTTCCCTCCCCCATCTCCTTTTTCAATAGACATGTTTGATTACTGGCGGATATAGGCATTAGACTGTCCTAAATCTCTGCATTTCCTGGCCTGATTGACTACGCCATTGTTTCCTGAAGAACTCTATATGAAGAGGCTGCAGTATTTTTCTGAACTTCAGAAATGCCCGTAAACCTTGACCATTTCACCTGACCAGGAATAGAGCTAGAGGATGTAAAATATCTTATGAATTTATACAGTAGTTATCCTCACAACCCATAAACAATACATTAATCGATGTGTGTGTGTGTGCACGCCCATATAGCTGCTCAAGGGCATGATCCAAAACTTGGTGAAGTCAATGGAAGCCTTTCAGCTGAACTCAGTGGACTTTGATTAGCATCACATGTACTAGATTTACTGACTAAATAGCTGCAGCTGAAAAGTCATCTCTAATGTCTGCAGGTACTGTATTATCTAGAGAGGACCTATGCAGTGACAATGAATTAACTGCTGCAAACTGAATATGTGAATATATAAAGCACAAGCTTTTATTGTTTGAGAGATGTATTTTTGAGTGTCATTTTAAGATTCAAAATGTGCAGCATAAATTAAGGTAACTATAGAAAAACTTTGGAACAACCTTCAAATTTCTACTCTCAGGCCTCTACTGGTTTCTGCCCTTAAAGTTTATAGTTTTCCTCAGCTGCCATGAGCAGAACTAGGGTGACTGCCTCTGCTCTGAGACACTGGTCCTATACAAGCTGGAGGATGCTCGCACTGCTGGACCTGTTTGATGGACAAAGAGAGGATTTCACTTTTCAGAGCTGTCAGTCTAGCCACCTTCCCTGTGATTGTAAGTTCATAGTTTAAGATAACATTCCTTTCTGTAGTCATTAAAAAATGCATAGAACTGTTCTTCAAAGCCAGAGGTGTTCTCAAATTCAAAATGCTGCAGCTGTTTAAAGCTCTTTTAGGTCACAGACTGGATTGAGATGTTTCTAAACCAACATAGACATGTCATTACAATAAACCTTTGACCTGTTATTGTCTTCTAGGGAGTAATAACAAAATTAGGCAGAATATCATCATTCTACATTCCCAACTCTCCAAAGGAACATCACAAAGATGAATCTACGGTTTAGGATTTTTTTCCACTGAATAATTATATGGAAAGAAAAAGTACCAAGTAAAATAATCTTCAAGCCATTCAAATAATCTATTAAGTTCTCATAGAGGTTAAGTGAGGTTGGATGTAAATCAATGACCCAAATCTCCTGAAAGCTAGCAAATATTCATTTTCTTGTTGTTGTTTATTTCCAAGTGAAATGTTTCAGATAAATATGTTGCTTCCATTTTGACTTTGAAAAAAAAAAAAAAAAAAAAAAAAGGAACATATATTGTTCTTCTTGTAGAGTGTGAGGCTTAATTTTACAACCTCAGAGACAAATGAACTCTTGGCAAAAATAAATGACAAGATACTGTCACTTGTAGATAATTCAATGAACAAAGTACAGTTGTTTTCTTTCAAAAACCCTTTTCTTTTTCAGCTGCATCTTATCATTCTCCTTGCACAATAAAGGTAAAGACTGCTGAGCATGTTTTCTTCTATGAGACAAGGTCATCAGTGGGACCAAGTGTTAAAACACACTTGTTTTAACTACATATGAAAGATATGTTGCTGAGTCTGGATGGACAATAATCTCATTTTCATGATCTTAGGTTCATTTTTCTCTTATGGAAATGAAACATAATTATACCTAGAGAGAAATCTGTTCCTGGGAGGTTATTTTCTGTTAGAATTTCACAGAGGCTCATAACTACCTTGGGTTAAGTGCTTTGAGAGCCCAGGTAGAACTATAAACTTTCAGATCTGTAAAAGTATATTATTATCTGTCACACAATCTAGTATAAAAAACCTGAAAATAAACACCAATGCCAATTAGGGAATGGAGGAAAAAGCAAAGCACTGTGCCTGTTCTTTCAGTGAGAAATAAAGTATGTGATTATTGTCCTATGAATTATGGTTTAGAGACAGTGGAGAACATTAGGTTCCTGGTGGAAAAGAATATAGCATGACAGCTACTATTTTTAGTTCTGTTTAAGAATGTTAACTGAAATCTAAAGTAGCAAAAGGAACCCTAGGCTTTAACAGACTAAGACAAATGTAAGATGTAGTGTCAAATGCTAGAACTAGCATAGTGTGCAGGAAGGGAAAGTGACAATGTATAATTATTATTCCAAAGAGGAAAATAAAACACACTTGTTCCATCTGTATGTCTGTAATGAACACTACAAGCCTGAAGAAGAAAAAAATCCACAGTATCTTTGCTATCGAAGCAGATATGGGTTTATAATGCATGTATCTTTGGATTCATAGTGTAAAAATCAGAACTAGGCACTGTTATCCGAAATTCCAAGTTACTTCTGGTGCTACCATCACTGGTTTGAAGTGTCAACTTCATTAAGCAACTGAATCCAAACAAAAACTTGAATTCTGAGAAAGTAAGTACCTGGCCATAAATTAGAGTAAAAGAAAACCCTTTCCAGACAGACACCAGTAACATGTTGAGAGAGAAAGGGTCGTAGGTGGGGAGAGAACATCCAAATGTTGCAGTCAAATGATTACAGTGACCAGGAAAAGTGTCTGGTTTCAGCGCCTTCTACAGCCTGAGACTAGCCAGCTTGCTGTGCTGGTTTTGGCTGGCACAGAGCTAAGTTTCTTCATAGTAGCTAGCATGGGGGCTAGTATAGTGTTTTGGATTTGTACAAGAATCGTGTTGATAGTATAGGGAAGTTTTAGCTGTAGCTGAGCAGTGCTTACACAGAGTTAAGGCCTTTTCTGCTTCTCATCCTGCCCTACCAGCAAGTAGGCTGGGAGTGCACAAGATGTTGGGAGGGGACACAGGCAGGACAGCTGACCCCCAACTAACCAAAGAGATATTCTTTCCTACATGATGTCATGTTCAGCAATAAAACAGAGGAGGAGTTTGACAGGCGAGCTGCTGCTTGGGAACTGGCTGGGCATTGGTCAATTGGTGGTGAGCAATTGCTTTCATTTACATCACTTGCCTTTCTTGGGCTTTATTTCTTGTTCTTTGTTATTTTCCTTTTCATTACAATTGATATTATTATATTTTATTTCAATTATTAAATGGTTTTAATCTCAACCCACAATTTTTCTCACTTTTATTCTTCCCATTTTCTCCCCCCCCATCCCCCGGCGGGAGAGTAAGCAAGCAGCTGTGTGGTGCTTGGTAGCTGACTGGAGTTAAACCAAGATATTTGCATATCTGGTTTGAACTCTTTAGCTCTTAAAAAAAACCACACTAAAATATAGTTGAGGTTACTAGTCATTCCTCTTGTTTAAATTGGTGAGTCTCTAGAAAGGACTGCAAAATAAATTACACTAGAAAGATAGAAGAAAAATAAGTACAACTCTGTGGACCAGTGTTTAATAGCATTAATCCAGGAAGCAGTAGTCTGAATTTCAATTTTTGAGTACATTATTTTATATACTAAAATAGAAGTTATCTTGTGTGCTGTAATTTCTTAGCTGGTATTTCATTTAACGCTTAGATTTCGTAGAGTCTTTGCACCATGTGTTTTTTAATGCCAAAAGCCTCCTTCCTGCCTCTGGCAATTAACACTGATGTTCACCAGGGACAAGCTTGGGACTGGAAGGTTTGTTTCTGAACAAAGACAAGGTAAACTATTAGTTACAGAAATTTAAAACTATTGTTAACTTCTGTTGATACCAGTCTGAGCTCAAGAAAAAAAAGTTTTCAACCTAACCGTAGTATTCCACAATATCTAATCTCTGTATTTTTGACTAGTGGTTTATCATGCAACAATTTAACATAAACAGCATTTAAAATAAACTGCTCTAATTCACATTAAAAGACTCTGTGGTCATCTCCTATTATTACTCTGCAAAAGCTCCATATAAATTACCAGTTTCTGAACTTCATCAGCTTAAGAGATATTTAAGATTACTAATATTACAATAAATTACCAAAGCAGGATATTTATAAATCATGTATATGACTGTTTTTAATATCAGTACCTCAATTTTGCTGCTTCCTTGCAAAACTTCTGTGTTATCAAAGTTTATAGTGATGCCTACAAATTCCATAGGGCAAAGCAATCACAGCCGATGGTAAGTTTCTTGTTAAAATCTTTTTCAAAATTAAAAAAGTATTCTTTGTTACAGACAAAATAAAGGTGAAAAGAGTGGGGATAATCATAATTCTAAATATTATATTGGATTATTTTATACTAGTGGTTTTGCAACATAGTAATGTGTAGCATAGGGAGTAAAACCATGAATCAAATATGTTCTATTTCAGCATACAGGTTCCTGTTCCTGAAATACAACCCTAATTTTTTCTTTAAAATTTAACTGTACTGCATATTTCTCCTGAATCTGCAAGGAGACAAAGAATAATACACTTGTTGCTCCATGTTAGACTCATTTCTTTTGACTCATGACAATGGACATTATCACAAAATGTAGGCATCAGACTAGCTATCTAAATTACTACGTATGTATATATAACAATGTATACCCACACAGCTACATGAAATATTTTAAAGTGCATAAAAACAAGTATAATAAAAATTATAACAATATTATATGATATTTAGATATAATATAGACATTTCTGCTATTTCATAAGTCATATTCTTTGAAAACGCATTGAATTACATAATGCGTTAGTAGAAATTTCTGAAGTGGTCTATTTAAAAATATTATAATTGGAACTAGTTGAAAGTGGTCATAATAACTGGAATCACTGACATAGTTTCTAGTGTTTTGCAGTGATTATTATTTGTATTATGTTAACAGTAGAAGGCCCTAATCAGGCATGGGTCTTATTATGCTAGTCAGTATTCATACCAAAATAAGAGACAGTCCTTACTTTGAGAGGCGCAGAGTAAACACATAGGTTAGAAGAAAAAAGAGGTATCAGAGGTAGGAAATTATTTGCCTACAGGGATTGAAAAGGGGAAGGAGAGAAATTCCGAGGTTAACATACTGTCTGTCCACAAAGTGTGGTATCCTGCCCTTCATATCCTTTTTGAATAATGTGGTTTTCCATATGTTTTTTAGCATATCTGCCAGCATTCATGGATAGAAATGAACATGGAGCCAGCAGCTATGCACAAGACAGGCTGGCTAAAGGTTAGAAATTTTGATTCACTTAAAATTTCAAGGCTTTTACAGAGATATGAAAACAATGCAAAATCCTCAAAAAGTACACAGAAATTACCAGAAAACTTTGAGAGAATGCTTAATAAAATCATGCATAATAAATGTATGAGAAGCATCAGGTGAGTTTGCAGGTGGCTTTGAAGCTGGTTTGAAGCTGGCTACCAGCGTGGTTCAGGGCCTTAACTAGTAAGCTATGCCCTTTGTCTGAGAGAATAACTACTTATAGTGAGTGAAAAAGTGGAAACGTAGGAAAGACCAAACTTTCTTTTTTGGCAGACTTAGGTCCCTCTTCTAAATCAGGCAGAGAAAAATCTGGAATGTAATTGCCCCAGGGAAGCAGGACATAGTTTACTGAATATCCTGTGTTTTTATGGTCTTTTAACTATAAATTCCAACCTTGAGCCAAAGAAAGCATCATCAAAATGTAGTCTGCTTATGAAAATGTTAGGATAATCTCTCTTTCCCTATGCAGACACCCCTCTTTGTAAATCAGATCTTCTGAATGCATCTCCATGGAGGTTTATTTACAGATAATTGGAGGTATATCTTGACATCCCCAAAACCAACCCACTGATGATTTGACTGGCAAAAGTCATTTTTCTCTTATCATATCTTCTGTGGATGTTCTTATATTAAAGACAAACAAAATGCTGTATTTCTGATGTCTTAATCATTCTGCTACAATGGCTCTCCCTTCCCCCAATTTATGAGGGTTAGCTTTAAAAAGATTGGAAAAAATCTAGTGTGTAATGAGAAAGATGGTTCTTATGATAGCAAAGTGCAGAAAAATGAGTAGATTCTCAAAGCAATGGTAGAGACGGAGTATATCCCACTTCAAACAAAGGTGAAATGTTCAAGCATTTTGTGAAATGATGCGAAGAAAATGGTTCAAATGAATGAGAAGTTTCTCATCCACTTAACACTGGTTGGGTAGCAGCAATGTTGTTGAAGTGAAAGGAAGCTCAGCCCCCCTTCTCCCACTGAGTACCATGAGAACTATTTTGTGAGTAAATGCCAGTCACTGGTCCTTCTAAAGACTTATTTCCCAAAAATCTCTTCTAATATAGGTTCAGAGCAACATACAGTTATCTCCAGAAGTTTATGCGCTCAGGGTGCTTTGTGGACCATTGGAAAGCGGAAATCTATAGACTAGATACAAAATACACTAAAAGCCATTTTCAGTTTGAGTAAATTTTAAGAACTTTTTTGCTCTGACTTTCATTATCCTAATCTTGATCTCCTTATCAATAATTTTATTTGTTAGGAAAATAGCATAATGGAGAACTATAAAGCCCTTATTTATAAAAATTGCAAGTATTAGCAAGATACAGGCATTGAATGGCAGGCTAATAAATGAGTATTTATGTCTTTTTTAGTCGGATACTTTTCTCCAACTGAGCATAGAAAATAGTTGCATTTTTGGTTTTAGCATCCTTGATGACAACATATGAGAGTGAAAGTGAATGAAATATTTTAATATGAAACAAGTCACTGAAAAGAGCAACAGAGTGTGGAATGAGAGCTCTTTAGATTATTCAGGCAACCATTTATTCTTTCCTTGGGAATATTATGATAACCCTGTACCTTTGCACTGCAGTTTTTTTAACCAGAAAGGGAATAAAAATGGAGTCAGATGCTGCACGTGCTGACTCACACCATTAAAAAAGCTCAAAGGAACCCAAACTCTGGCAGATTAAAAGATCTTAATTAACCACAGGCATACAATGCTTTCATTTTTCCATCATTCTCAGTATCACAAAACTCCTAATGCACTGAGTTTTTTGGGGTTTGAATGACCATACTGTCACTTGGATACATAACTAACCTTATTTGAATGATCAGAAACCCTTATATTTACAAATGGAAATATCAAAAGACAAAGGCAGCCACTCAGGTCATTGACTCACATGAGAACCAGGAAATGCATTAAATTAAAATAAAGGCACAAAGGAGATATAGGCTCATTTTTCTTGTTTGTTTGCTTTTTTTAGATGGGATTGATGTAGGTCTGGGACAAGCATTCTCATCTACTCTTCTGTTAACCCAAGTAATTCACCTGCCTTGGTAAATGATTTTACTAAAATCTCGAGACTTTTACTTAAAAAGTAATGAAAATAATAAATTTGTTTGAATTATTTCATTACAGATTTATAAATTTATCATACTTTCCCAGATTGTTTTAATTGTTTATATGCCCATCAGTTTAATTATTGCCTAATACATATTTTCTTTGCATCTGTGTTTGTTTCTGCACTTTCTTATCACATTTACTGTCCAAAAGGAGAGTTGATGTAATGTAATATGCTCCAAATGAAACACAGTGAACAGCAAAGCTGCTGAAGCCACTTTCTATAACTGCATACTAGCCATCATTTAAAAAATGAGAACCATTTGATCTGAATTGTTTCTTATTGCACTGTAGACCAGATATTTTATAAAGATAGGCTGTTCTGAAATATCCACCAATGCTTTCCGAACATGGATATTTTAATGATTAAGAAGATCCTTTATTCTTCCTTTACTTTTTCTGCTAAATAGGTTTTGAGAGCTCTGTAGTCCCCAAATATCATAAATATGCAGTTAACACATGCAGACATCTTTGAAAAACTAAGACTGGTTGACTTTTACTGGAGCTGTTGCTTTGATAAAGATAGTATAACACCACAAAAGCTATAGTTGTAGCCAGAAATGACATAAGATTATTTAATTTTATTATTACAAGGAAATTAATTTAAAAATACATGGAGATAATTCCTTTTTTTTGTCATGAAGACTTATTCCATATTTTTACTTTAAAATGTCTAACACCATTGACATGAATTCCTGGAATTTGAAGAGCACCTAAACATCCAGGAAACTGCAGGCTGTTTCAGGCATCAACCTGAAATACTTTTCATTCTTCATCAATCTCTAAGTACAAAATTCCATCATCTTCTGCTTATATAATTTTAGACAATTAGTTTTCTGACATGATATGTGTATGTATGCACAACATTTTTTTATTCCATAAGCTCATATCTTAGAAACATTTAGAAATGGGTGATCATTAACTATTACTATTTGCAAAATCCCAGGAACAATAAGTGAATTTTTTCTCCAGAACTCTTTTCCTCATCTCTACCTGGACCCTCTGACAAGAAAAAAAAAAAAAAGATAAGGTGGTGCAGAATGGGTTTTCTCTGGCCACTGTTCCAGTCTCAAGCTTGCCTAATAGGCAAAATGTTATATTCTAAACTAAGTCTTTTGAGGTTATAATTAATGTAGAATTATTTAGAAGACATGAGATGATATTGCAGTTGCTGGAAATAACACACCATTTGGGAATAAATCCAGATTTAAACAAGTATCTACAGTACACAACTGTCACCAGTATGTTGGAACTGCTTTATCTTGCAGTTTAGTTCAGTGGTTGACAGAACTGAGACATACTGTAGTAGTTATATTTTAAAATATTAATACCAGAGAAGATTGTGTGCTTTGCTCTACAGATATGGGGTGGTGGGGGCTGTTTCTACTCTACAGTCTAGGTGGACAGTTAGCAGAAAGCAGAAGAGTACAGGATCACTCATTTCTAGAGCATTTCAGCATTTATACTCTTTCAGTCGCTTGTATTGGGTCAGTATAATTAGGTATGTCAATGTGCAATAAAGGACATTAAAACCCACTACATTTGCCACCCCAACACACAGGGTCCTTCAATAATTTAATTCCACATAAAAAGGTAGAGTATTCATTCTCTAAAAGAGAATGTTAATGGGACAGCTTCCTTGTTAGCTCTCCAGAAAAGAAGAATCTCAGTAAAACCACACTTGTTGTACAAGAGTGTTCTTAAAATGGATTATCAGGGAACCCAAAAAGTGATCCACTTGGGTAAATGATGTCACTTTTGCTATAATTTTGAGGGGCATATAAGAATCTCTTGTACAGATAAGAAAAGCTCAGCCTGTGAATATGCAAACAGGTTAAATATT
>JAVSBS010021916.1:98436-118840 GCA_033124195.1 Coracias cyanogaster
AATATTTGTACTGTCTCTGTATTATTTTATGTGCAAAGTGAGCGGTTTTCTGTTTGGCCATATCAATACTAAAATTTTACCAGTGTCTTCAGCAATCTGTGAGCCTGGTCCCAGTGGACAGCTGAAGGGCAAGACTGTAGAAAACATCTTCTAATGCAGCTTTGGAAAACACATTTTTTAAAAGTGTCTCTGGTTTAAGATTTCATTTGTGGTGAATGGACAAAAAAACTCCACCTGCATTAATCTGTATGTACTCAAAGGAAAACATGAAGATAATTCTGCTAATGTCAGCTTGCAGTAGACATCGTCTTTCCAGGAAAACGAAGAGGTCTTTCTCTCCACCAGGAGCTGTCTAATTATGTAAAGGAAAGTGATTAACTGATTATGATGAATAAATTAATCTCTGAGGACTTGTATGTATTCAGACATTTCTAATTAGTATGGCTTTCATGAAGATATTCAAGGCAATCCTCTGTTCCTATTAGTAACGATTAACAGAACAATAAGTAATTTTTGGCAGCTTCTTGCAAAATTATTAGAATTAACATGGGATTAAGGATTTGTGAAAAATTTGTCACTGATTAATGATGTGAGACAGACAAGTACCACAGACCTCCCTGGAAAAGCACCCTTATCTAATGATTTCTGTAAGGAACAATGGAGCAGGTAAAATACAGGAATTTCCTGTCAACTGTGTCAGGAATGTTGATTCTCTTTTCATGTTCCCCACTTTATGTTTTCCTAATGAGGATCATCAGTTATTGAGTTCAAGAACAGTATGATTCTGTTCCTGCATCTCAGGGCATTCCACAATGCTTTTTCAACTCCATTTTATAAACACAGTAGCTACTAAATATTTTTGCGGTTCATTGTTTCTCTCTTCTTAGAGATGTCCTTTATTAGATCAGCCAAAATTGCCTTTCATTGATGACTAGTCTTTGTATGCAGCCTTTTAAAATAAAAATCAGTATTTAACAACAACAATTTTAATTTTGAATACTTGATCATAGTCATAATGAGACAAGTCTGAGCAGATTAGTTAAAACAGCTGTGAGATGGCTGTGAAAAAAGCCCCACATATAATGCCAGGATACGTTGAGAAATCTATTTCTACCAAACAAGTACATGCCTCCACACAAAGCACTCATTCATAGTATTCTGAAGGTATTCATATATCAGTGAAGAAACATGAATTTAAACTAAAACAGGCATAAAAAAGAGCTAATAGTTGCCTGGGGAAAAAGAGAACCCATGAAAGAAGAGTGATGGCATGTCTATCTAGTAAAGTGAAGTACAATGATGACAGTCTCTGTCTGCCGCTAGCCAGGCTGATACTTTTACACATCATGATGCAGTTCCATTTAAGGGCAATAATTTGGATTTTAAAAAATTAATACCATAGTATTTTAGCTGAGCTAGGTAGCCTGCCACTGGAAAAAGATTAATCAACCTGTAGACAGCACTGTGTGGCTACACGGGTTCCAGTTTGGGGGTGGATGCAATCACTGTCTGCTCAGGCCAAAATGTACAGTGAATGCTAGCATTTTGCCATTAACTGTAGTTCCATGAATGTGTTTTGAGTAATATGAACATGCTGAATGGATATTTGAGTTTCCAAATAAGCAAAAATGTCAGTTTATAATGAAGGATTTTCACTTTTTGGTCCCTATTGTCATGAGAATAGGTGGATAGTTCTTGACAAGCACGTATTTACAAAATGTTGCAAAAATTCTGAAGCATTTGCAAGCTTGAAAATATGTAAAGAAGAGAGTTAAAAGAAAAACACCAATCAGGTAACTTAATTGTCATTAAATTGTTAGTCAACTCTAGTTCAGAGAATCTCTCATTAATATTTCAGTGGCATCCAGAAGTACAGCAAAATCCATCACTATGTTTAATACTTCATCTATGTTCTCTTTGTCTATGCCCTTTAGTCTTATTTTTGCCTTGGATGAAAAATGAGCAAATTATGTCTATATGTTTATTTATTTTAATGAGCAATGGGGAGAAAGTTTTGAACACCTGATTTTTTTATACATAACTCTCCTTGCTCACTTTCCACCTACACATACAAAAACTTTTTCATTTAAAGGAGGCTGCATGTAACACAGTGGAAGACAATGTTGCCAAAGCAAAAGCCATGCAGAAATGCTAACAAATGGAAAAGCATACCTACTTAATGTTACATCTACTTTTCCCTCCCTCCCCAGTCAGCAGGACTGCAGTTAATCCCCCTGTTTACTCAATAATAGACATTTGCACTGTAACAAACCATGATGTCACAAAGCACGGATTATGACTTCAGTTGTGGAAAAAATAGTGGGAGTAGCTGAATTCTTCTAAAAGAAAGGCCTTGTTCTCATGCAAATGTCTTTAGTTATGAAGAAGAAGAAAACATCATATGCAAATGGATTTGTTTCTAAAGAGATTATTTTTCAAAGCTTCCTGTGAGGCAAAAGCTGCTTTGCAAAGTTTACCAGAATATTACAGCTCTGTAGTAGTGGGTGACATATTTTCAATATCCATTGCTGGAAATCTATAGTCCAGGCAGAAATTTATCTTGCAGAAATGATTGATGCTGAATAAATGGTCAAGACAGAGCGCCCCTCTATTTGGATATGAAATGTTTTTGTTCAGAGCCTTTCATTTCAATAATTTGTTGTTGTCCCGAATAAACTATTCTTTCCATTTAAATTGTTCATATATATTCTTACACTGAAGGTGATTATATGTGCTTGCATAGGTATGTATATGTAAATGTTGGCCAAATTTGCATTCATTCATTTATAAATTTATTGACACAGGATGAAGTAGGGTTCTCATTTGCTGTCTAATTTTGTAGACACTTAATTTGCACTCAAATGCCTCAAAAATATCTTCACTTGAAATCTACAAGGCTGAAATGAATTCAGCTCAAAAATAATTTACTAAGAGAAAAATAAAGATATGAGCATTTAAGCACACAATGACAAAGCATCATTAGTGAGGAAATTGTAGTATTTCCCCAAATTAGGTTTTCTGCCAGTACATATTTATAAATAGTCTGCTTTTAAATTTTGCTATATAAAAGTGTTGCTCCTATTTAATTAAGAAGTCTAGAAATGTATTTAATGCACACTATGCAACTCTTGTTTGCATTAAGCAGATTCATTTACCTTGGTCTGACCTAACTGCAATAGTTGTAAAGGAGCTTTAACTTATTTCAATAGATTATGGGGGTCCTGGTCATATTGTAGCACACCAGCAACTCAAGCTAAAGCACTGCCCAACCTCCCTTCTTTCTTACAGATCATCTTAACAAAGTGAAAAAAAAAAAGACCACCAAACAAACCTTCATTCCTTCCTAGCTTCAATGCTACATTTTAGCAAGATCTGGGGGTCAGAAAATTATATCCTTTTTAAGCCATTGACTCAACTGATTTTAGCAAATGTTGGATGATACATTAAGACTGAAGAAAAATGCAAATAAACACTGCAGTGATGTCTGTAGTAGCACTAACAGTACAGTTTTTTTTTTTAAACTGAAAATTTAACTGAAACCTGAAGTTCTTAGTCAAAAAACTTCATATTTTGACTTGGATTAAACAGTATGCAGGCTGGATAGATAAATGTATCTGAGTGAGAAGTGCTAAACTGCATCACCAAAGAATCAACTTCATATCACTGATTCAGAATGTAGTACTATTTTATTTTTGCAATAATAAGAGAAAAAAATATTTTAAGAATTATAATTAGACTATATTTTCTTCCATCTGGAGTAAACAGCTACATAATTAACAATGAGAATAATCTGAGCATTTCCTTGAGTCTTAAATATTCTTAACATTATGGTAGTTTACAGGGAACTATCATTCACAGTTTATAAAGTAGTCTGCAAATTAGGTGTTCTACACTTAATACCAACAAGGTGTATCTTTGTCAGCATCACAGAAGGCAAGAGCAAACAGAGTGCTGACATTCCACTTTTTATCAGTTATTGAAAATAGACATTTTAATGGGTATGGCACTCAGCAGAACTCAAGACTTTCTTTTTATAGCTTTGAATTGCCACCCTATAATTCAATACTATTAGTCTCCACCTCTTTCATTTTATCATCCACAGGTGAATACATTTGTTGAAAACATCATTTCTAAATGCTTTATGCAAGTTAAGACTGCCAAAATACAAAGGAAGAGAGAAATATATGACAGTTATGCAAGTGAAAGGACATTTGTAAAAGTGATTTATACTTACACTAAATAACAAAAGTCCAACCTAAAGGGCAAATCCTGCAGTCCTTAGGAAAAGAAAGGCTTTTTGAATGTATTACAAATTTTGCCTAACTCCTGAAGCCCTGATTCAGCAAAGTAATTAAGCATATGCCTAAATTTAAATACCTTTCTTGGGAAAACCTGTGATAAATGGCACATATCTTTAAATACTGTAATAAATCCAGACTTAGATTAAAATACCATTTCTTACATTATGGTGTGGATTTGATACATGTTTATTTTTAGGAAGGATTAAGTAACGTGAGCTCACTGTTACCAACAATAAATAGCAACTAAGCGACTGACGTTTGATAGCAATCCAGTGCCAGACCCACCAAAATTTCTGCCTTTTGTAGTCTATTCATGGGTTACTATATGATGGTTAATACCAAAGAAATGGTTTGCTGTTTGTTAAAACAATATGAGAATGTGTAAGCCTGTAGCTTACAGATTTAGGCTTTGAATTTGGCTGTGGTGATGAGGCATAACTATGATATGCCAGAGAGACCAAAATCAAACTTCTAAGCCATGTCAAACATTATATGAAACTTAAACAAACACTATTATCACATTGGACCTTTTGATATTAGTACGGATATTTCTGAATTATCTGTTCACAGCCACTGTTTTGCCTACAGTCAAAACATCAGAAAAAAGCAACAAATGGTGAGAAAAAATATGGGAGGGAACCCATAAAGAAGAAGATGAAAGGGCTAAGCAATGGTTTAGTTGGTTTAACTTCTGGCTTTTATGTTTATTTATACACACAGGTGCCCATACATACTTAAGCACACATTCTCCTTTTTAAAAATAAAAAATACTTATTAAAGTTATCTTTGCTCCATGATCCAAGCACTAAAAATGGTTTCTATAGCTGTGTTTTGCTCATGGATAGAAAATAATTTTTAAAAGCATGATAAATGCTCCCAACAGGTAGCACATTATTGAAGTGTTTGCAACTTGATGCTCAACCAGTGAAGGTACAGTACAATGGGTTATTGATGGACACACATGTGGGAACCACAGGAGTGCCAAGAGAACTCATTGTTGTCAGCACTGTATAATATAATGCTGAATGAATTAACTGTGGTGATTGCTTAAAATGTACCTTTTTGTGTAATAGCCCTAATTATCAGCAACCCTTCACAATGAGTGGATAATCATTTTTAATTCCTTCAGCATCCATTGTAATAAAATTAATCATGATGAGCTTATTTGGTTTTAATGTGAATGTAATATGTGATACCACAGGAATCACATTGAGGTTTAGCAGTATATAATGTTCACTTACTATACAGCATTATCACTAATTCTCTTCACAAAATACCAATGCTGCCTGGTATAGAGCTCTGGGTATTACTTGGTTCATCTGTCTTTGGAAATACCTTCCCAGTGAAGTACAAATTAAGGCCAAACTGAAAACTGAGGCTTTCCAGAGCTCTGTTCTGCAGCAGCTACACAGGGGCATAGATATGCTCAGGCTGGTAATCCAGGAGGAAACAATAAGTCAGACCAGTTATGACTCTGTAAACTAAGTCAACCCTGTATGTATATAGTCTGTGCATTTCTGCATCAATTTCCACTTGTAATTCATCCAGACAAAAATCCTCATTGGCAGGTAAACTGAGTCAGCAGTTTCTAGTTGAGTCTTCTATAATTGCTAATGCACTGGGCACCCAGAATACATCATTTTCTAAACCAGCATATCCATAAGGAGATCAGTACTTCCTAAATTGAATTATTTACTTGTAATAGCTGGCTTGACACAAATTTTTATAAATTCTTTAACTCTGTGAATTGATAGAAAGTGGGAATGACTGATTAATTGCTTTACCTGGTACCTGTTGTACGTAGTGACTGGGTTGGCAGGTGACTTGTTTAAAGTATTAGACTACATGCTTCTACATATAATAATAACCAAAAATAATTTAAAATGGTGCCAAACATTATTGTACCTGCTTTTGTCACCGGAGATGTTGACTTCTGATTTTGTATTATCTGGGACATAGAGAAGAAGTAGTCATTTGTTGTTGGCCTGTGCTATTTGTACAATTCAAATTTCCACCTGTACTCCTAAGGTATTACTCATTTCTTGTGGCTTTTGGAGGCATAAAGTTCCAGTAACAACTGAGCTGTGCATAAGCATGCAAACAGGCACAAATATAGACCTCATATGTCTATAAAAGGAGTTTGATATTATTATTTCCATGCACAGATTAAAAACAAGCTTGCATGAGCATTCAATAAATTCAACTCAATTTTAGTCAGTCCTAAGAGAACAGAAATTTAAAGCTCCATTTCTGAAAGTCATAAGTTAGACTCTGCAAATTTTCTAAAGTCCCAGTGCTGGCTCAGATTTTTCTGAACTGTGACAGGGCAAAATGCTGACACTTTTTTTTACTTTTAATTGTTTATTTTTCAAGCTGGTGAGTGGGCATCAAACCTGCAGTGCTGTGACAATTTATTCTAAAAGAGGATGTGGTGCCTGATAGGTTTAGGGGCTCTACAAAAATCTATGCAGTCATACTATTTATCCATTTATAAATGGCTTGTGTTAGCAGTAATGAGTTTAGAGGTTTCTGCAACTGCTTTTTCATGATGAGACACTTCTGCAATGTTTGCAGATACCTTGACACAAAAATTCAGAAAGTAATTCTATTTCTAAGCTTCCTTATCTTTTCTATTTTATCTTTTAAGGAAATTAGGATCAGGATTATCTTCACATTATACTTTGTACAAAGCTGAAAACTTTATTGACATTAAAAATGAAACTATGTGGGAGAAACTAGCCATTTAAGGGCTTTGATGTTCTCTTTGCTTCTACTTGTGAGAGCAAATGAAAGTTCATGTTCTTTTAGTGCCTTTTTAAGGAATCATATTATGTCAAGGCATGCAGCAGTGCCATAATGGAATTTTTTTTAAAAAGTGGAGCACTACATGCCTGATTAGATCTGCCTGAATATCTGCCAGATATTCAGGACTGACCTGGAGAGTACAAGATACAGGTCAAGTGTCTGGTTTAGACTGCCACTCAGACCATTAAATGTCCATGTTGGCTTATGAACAACATGTATATAAGAGTGGCTTTCAATAGCAGCTCTAAGACTGTCTGAACTCCGAGGTAATTCAGGCAGGAAAATGATTACAATAAAATATTGACTTGTAATGTTATAACTGCTTTGAAAATGGAGTGCTAGTATATATCAGCCCTTAGACTTGCCCAATAGATAGACATCTTTTCACTGATGTTACTAAACATGAAGGTGCTGTTAATAATGTTTTGTTTTCCACATACCTTTGAAAATTATGTTATTAAACCATAATATACAGATGTATCTTTCAAAATAGAAGTATACACACAATTTATATAGTAACGTCTTTCTATTGAATTTCAGAAAGCATTACAAAGTCTCCCTTAAATTAATTTCCCCTCCAGAAAATGTATTGACATTTAAGTAAAACCATTACCACCCTACCCCCAGTAATATTGGTAATAAATTAAGCATTCTCACAGAAGCAAAATATTATCCATACAATCATTTTAGCCCCACTAAAGTAACTCACTTTTTTTTTTTTTTTTAATGGAAAAAGCTAGTGCTGTATCAGATTGTAGAATTCAGAATAAAATAAAACTTAAAAAAAATCTTGATGAAAATATAGTCTTGGAATAGGAAAAAAGATTAGAGGTGACATACAGTTATCAGCCATGAGGTCCTCTCTGGGCTGTAAGGAGCTGAAAAACAGCTATTCTGTGTTAGCCATCATATCAGACCTCTATTTGTTACAGAATTCTAAAATAATTGTCACCTTAGGGCTGCATACAGCAGTATGAATTAGATGTGGGTAGCTATGAACTCTGGTTTTTTTAGCAACTTACAGCTTGTATGGCTTGTTGCCAAAAAGGAGGCTCATGGTCAAACAAATTCACACTAGACATTTTTGGGTTTAAGTTCAATAAAACCTATCTGTAAAAGGATTTTTAAGAAATCTAGTACCACTGCAACCCCTGGTAAATGAACCACACTAGCATTCAATTATCTGAATTTGAACTCCTGCTTGACTTAGTGCACATTTTAATATAACTTCTTTTCAATTTTTATCACCTACTGTAATCAAATCAGGACTGTTGCTTTCAATTTTGTTTGTCCAAGATTTGAGCTCTTGAGCCTTTTGTGAAGACTGGCTGCTGAGTGCAAAATATGAGATAAGTTACAAATGTTTAGACATGATGACAACTCAGAGTTCTGATTGATTACTAAAAAAGGATAAATAGAAGGTGTTTATAAGGGTTTTTTTGGATAGCAGCCCAAGGAACATTTTAAGGATGTTTTGAGCCATTTCTTAGTGAGGAAACCACCAAATTAATAAGATTCTCTTAGTACTTGAAGAAGAGATACAAAAGCCTATTGAAACAACTCCGTTAATACTTTATGCTCTTTTTATTCATGATTTATACCTAAATGGCAAAATTTAGCTTCACTATATCTGACAGCAGCATGACAACCACAAAGTTCTCTACTTCCAAATAGAAAAGATTCACTGAGGTTAAGAGGGACCAAACACAGTTTTACCCTTTGATCGTGCCTAGTTTCAAAAAGTTTCATTATTCATTTTCTTTATTCGGATGACATTTTATTGAACTTTTAAAGCAGTCAAAACTGCTTTATATAAAGCAAGTTACAGTTGGTATCTCACTGGAATTACTAACAAATTTTAATTTATACTTAAATGACTAGGAACAAGGTGCAAGTCCTCAAGTTTTGATCTTATTCTCATTGAAATCAATGATAAAATTGCCAAGGACATAAAAAGATCAGGATCATGTCTTATGAATTTGTCAGTTACATGTCTTTAAACTAGGATCTTGCAGGGCTGTACATATTTTTCCATGATACAATTTAAGAATACCAGATAATGGCTATCCAAGAGACTAATATGAATTTGGAACTATAGAAAAGTCTTCCTAGGCTACAGTACAGATACATGAGTACCGTTGATCATCAAAGCAGCAGGACAGAGTGATGTCAAGTTTCTGAGGGAAAACAAAGCAGCACTAAGAAGCTACATCAGAAATTTATGGCAGGTAAGCAGCTAATAAAATTGCTCTAGTGAAAGTCTGTTAGGAGTCTAAAATAAGGAGTAATTATGCATCCATTCAGATCTGGTGTGGAAAAAAAAACAACAAACCAACCTGTTGAGAAAGTGAATCATGCCTTCACACTAATTCTGTCATGGACCGGAGAACATGCTATTAACACCTATGGTTGTCCATGACCTACCCAGCTCCTGAACTAAAACAGTCTGAGTTGCAGCAGCTTCAGTTTAAGAGCCATGTCTCTGTAGCTTGAGATAAATGGGGATTTCTAACTACTCAGAGGGACTGGGAGTGGGGGAATTATTCTTGTTCAGATAAATGAATTTTAATTAGCAGTGGACAGAGAATGTTCACATGGAGACGTGAATCCAGGTTAGGTATAGAACTGGGACTTTGATATTGACAGAATGTTGTTAGACATTTGAGACTGAAAGATATTTGAACTTTTTGTATCCTCTGAAGCAGAGTGAAAGTCTACAAATACAGAATCAAACCATTTGTGAAAGCATCACATCAGAGAAGTCAGATGCCACATTTATCAAAAATATCCTGGAAATATTGTAGTAAGATAAATAAAATCTGAAGCTACAGATTTAAATTCAACACAGTCCTCCAGTTGGGAAACTGATTTTTCCACCACTTTTTCAAAAGGCTCTATGTCTTGAATTGAAGTAGTACCCACACTCATATTATATCTCTCCCTTAATCCTCATATGCAGACAGTACTCAAATCTGCAGTTTTGCTGTATACCATCTCTTCCACATGGGCTTTAGATCTACCTCAGACGAAAACAAAATCTCATTATATTTTCATCATCCTGTGTCTCAGTCACTAAAATACTGCTGCTGCACAGCACCAAGGTTCTTCCCAACATTCACCTTTACCAAAACAAACAAACAAACAAACAGTCAAAAATATTCAGAAAAAGGTCATGGCTTTGTCATGTTGCTGCTCATGGTTAGGTTAGTTGGAACAGTGTAAACATTACAAAAGCACAATTTCCAATTAATCTAAGCATGGCGAATCCTTCCTTAAAATTCAGATCATCAGTAGAAGTAAATGGAGAGTGGAGTTTTGGTTTGAGACTCAAACATTGTAATTTTGGAGAAATAAAAAAGGATAAAGTTTCAGGAATATTTTAACAAAAAGGGAGAAACCCAAGAAAACTTGTTAACTGGAATTATTCTATTAATCTCAAAACAAAATACTTCAATTTTCTTTGAAGTCTGTGTATTTCTTAACTGGTATCATTTTTTAAACAAAAATATAGTATGCAAAAAGTTTTAAAAGTTTTGTTCTATAAACATAAAACTGAACCCTTTTGTTAATTTCTTAACCTCATTCATATTTTATTTGACAGAAGAAACGTATTCAATTCAACCCAGAAATTCTGCTTTCCAGTAAATATCACATTCAGTGAAAAAACGTCACCTGGCTACAAAATGTTTGACTAAAATTCAGTTGCTGTCTTGGAGAAACCACATCCTCCCAACTGTGATAAAAATCACATCTCCTTCCCCCCTTCTGTCTGTTATCAACTTCTTCTCTCTTGTAAGTGAAATCTATTTTTTTTTAATTCTTCCATTGCTTCATATCACAGTGGATTCTGAGGTCAGTATTGAGACTTCTAAATGTCATCATAATACAAACCATAAGAAGTAAGGCAATAGTTTCTGTATTCAAAATTGAAAGAAATTTATTTTGTAATTCTATATATATGAGTTCCATGGTCAAGAAGAGGGAAATTATTAAACAACACTAATTACACAAAGCTTTATAAGGAGCATATGTCTAGACTTGTACGAAAGGGCAAATCCTTTTATCTTGGTATTATTTTCTGTAAAAATAGAACTGAACAAGCATTCCAAACTATAATCTGGATAATTATTTCATAAAAAATATTTTCATATGTGCATATTTTTATGTACAGAGAGTTATTTTTCTTTGTTTTGTGTGTGTGTGTGTTTGGCTGTTCTTTGGTTTTTGTGATTTTTTTGTTGTTTTGTTTTTTTTTTTAATATGTTACTTAGAGCTAACAGTGGAGTCTCAGCAGCTTATGGATCTCAGGAAAATAATTTTCAATGGACAGACCTTCACTCACTTTTTCCTTTTGCACATACTAAAAGAAATGTAAACTACCTTGAGAGGGCACATAAAGCTCTTTCATAGCATGGGTTAACCATAACTGTGATGGCTGGGACCAACACCTTGAAGTAAAAACCATAATGGTGTCGCAAAAGTTTTAAAAGAGTTGTCCAAGCTCAGTCAAATTAGAAGCACAAATTCTGAACTAGTTTTGTTAATATTTTTAAGTATCTTCTCAAAATACACTACAAAACAAAAAGAGTCAGCCAGAATCAAAAGAAAAAAAGATGTAAATTACTCTGTAAATAAACAAAACATAATTAGTTCATTATATTTTTTTAGTAATTTTTCAGTTCTCCCAGAGAAACCTTAAAGAAAATTTTGAACTCACTCTGCAGATGAGTGATATCCTGGTAACTCTGTTAAAGCTTTGACATTCACATACCTTTTTATAAATCTATAGTACAAACTACACTCAATTATGTTAAAATTGTAGAAGTACCTGCTATTGACAGCAATCACTATGCAAACTGCACATTTTTTTTTTCTCATCACTGAATTTATTAGCTGACTATCATATGTGACTTTACATGTAGTTGAAGTATGTTTGGAAGATTTACCAAGTTATTGTCACTTTCATTTAGGTGAACATTTGTGATTTCTTTGGGGAATGATTTCTTTTTAAAAAAGTGTATTGAGTCACAATGAATGTCAAATGCTTCAAAAAGTAAAAGACAGCGTTTAGTGAGAAACTTTCAGCCTTTCCGTTTCCAAGAACAGCAAGTCAAAAGGAGACTTTTCTTCCATACACTATCATTACCCCTTCAGCCCCTCTGACATTTTGACATTTCATCATTTCCATGATCTCAAGCATGTATACATTGATTTTTCAATTATTCTCTATTAAACCCAACAAAAGAAACTTAATGATCCAATTGAATCAATCCAGGGGAAATAACTGCTAGTTTCAATGCTATTAAAAGATTCATGCTATTCTTAAAGTTTTCTTTTTCATTATTGTTTTCTCAGCTGAAATAAACAAAAAGTAGCTTGTTCCCTCCAAAATAATAATAATTTAAAAATCATATTTGAGTGAGGTGATAGTGAAGGGCTTGTGGGCAGTGAAGTAATCTACTGTCATAGTGACTCAGGATCCCTGCCAGGGCCAGGAAGGAGAGCACAGCTGAGAGAGACATGTTACATCCTAAAACGGCATTTATGATTTCCTCATGTCCATTTAGCTCATCTAAGCTCTCATGAAGCTTCTTTGATGTGGTCTCCAGCCAGTGCAGGAAGGAGGCAGGACCACAGCTTACCTTCCTTTAGGGAATCTCCTTCTGTACAGGGTACAAAATTCACAATTCATTTGAGAAACACCACTGTGGCTGATCTTTGCACTACGGCACATACAGACAAGATGCTTCTTGTGCACTAACACAGAAACTTTTACTTTGTAATACAGATATCTGCTGATGATTTTTCATGCTTTGCGTGTGTATTGTTAAGAGTCTATCTCTAAATGTGCTGTCTATTGGCATCTTTCCAAAAGATAGGAACTAATACAGAGTTTGAAGGATCTGTGCTTTATAAAGAGGTTAGAAAAGCTGTTACATTGGCTCTGTAGGGATGAAAGCCCGCTATTCTGGTTCACATATTGGAAGATTACCATTCCTGTTGGTTCTCACTGAAGATTTCCTCTTTTATCAGCAGAAACCTTTCTGGCTTAGTCATTTGTGTTGGGGAGCAGAGAGTTCAGGCATTTGTTGAAATCTTGATGAGCACATGTAAGTGTTGGCAGAGCATTTCCAGGTAATACTGAGTGACTGATGGAAAAATCTACACTATTACCTCTTTAAGGGTGGAAATAGGAAGTCTTTTCTCTTGTTCACTTGGGGAAAACAAATGTACATAGCTTATCTTTTCCCTTATTAATAAAAGATACATCTGTATGGAAACAAACTCCTTGAACTTTGTGTCCAATTGAGTAGAGTCTAAGGCCACAGCTGCCCTGAATTCCTTTGTCAAAAATGAGAAGCCTGTGGGTACTTTTATACTGACTTTTTTTTATCCCAGACTTTCAGTGAAGTTCAAATTCACCTTGCACAAACTCTGGACAAAATGATAAGCCTCACATAAATGGATGGTCTCATAGGTTCAGGAGCTGAAACCCTTGGCACACACATAGAATATGGTTTACCTTGGGCCATTAATTCTGCCTGCCATGATCCCAGCTGCCCATGGACCCTTGCCACACCAGATGGATGAGAAAAATGCAAGTCTTTTGAGATATTTCCTCCATCATGTGCAAAAAAAAGCAGATAGACTTCGTAGACAACTGAAGTTTGACTCCTTTTTGTAATTTACAGACCTCTCAATGTTATGACAGTGGTTTGAGTTTATCCATCTTCCTCTGGACCAATTCTAAGGTATGGTGTAGATGCAGCCTACATGATTTTGTACAGAGTAAGAGAATGTATTCTTGAGCCAAAGAATGCATCTGAATAAAATTAAGGTTTTACTGATTTCTGTCGTTTTGCATTAACTACTAGCAGCTGGAGAAGACTGCAGCTTCACAGTCCTATCACATCCATGACTTAGGCTGGTAAAACCTACAGAAATGTTTAGTTATCTTGAGGAGATGATTGTGCTAATACAGCTACATTCATTCAGAATGTGGATAACATATCAGCATTAGGAAGTCAGATTTGGAACAACTCCAGCAATGAGAGAATGAAGGAAAAGGAATTTTAAAATCCAAAAGAGGGAATGAGAGCTGGGGTTTTGAAACTAAGGAAAATATAGTTTGGCTTAAAGAATTAGGAAAAAAATAATCTGCATTTGGAAAAAAATATAACAAAGTAGTGACTCTCTCAGGCTCTCACTTTTTTCTTCAGTCTTTTCCAAGCACTGAGTCAAGGTTGTTTACTTTTATCCATAGACGCCTATGGATATTGTCAAGAAAAGAAATATTTTTTATTTTCAAATTTAATGTTTAAAATAAGATGATATAATTATCTGTTAGTTTACAAGAACTTGCCTTTCCTAATCTTATTTTGCATATTTTTGCAATACTTTGAGTAATTTTGGAAGATAGCTGGATATGATTTCCTTCATGGAAGTAGATGCAGTCTTTTATTATATCAATCAATTTATTATATCAATCATGGTTCTCAATATATTCATAATTTTTCTATTTTTCATACAAATCAGTCTAAAATAATCAGCAACCTGCCGTGTGATGATTGCAATTAGAGTTGTGCAAATCTTGGTCATTTCTGTTACGGGCATTTCACAAGAATATTTTTATTTCAGAAGTACTTTCCTTTTTAACTGATTCACTGTTCAAGCCTGTAGGTCAATGTAAAAGTAAAATTGCCCAGTGACTTTTCACAGCACAGTTGAAAATGAACCTTGTATGAATTTGTTAGATACATAAATCAGCACTCACTGGAACATCTGTGAAACACAGCTGATATACACCACATTTAATTGTCTTCTCCATTTTTGCAGCATCTTCCCTTAAACTCAGTAGATAATTTTCATATCATCCAAGTGATTTAAGAATCAAGTTGGTTTTATTTACCTTGGGAAGTTTAGTTTGGTTGATCACACTTCAAAGCTGTTTTAAATTTTGGAAAAAAAATAGATTAATTCTTCACTGTTTCTTTATACTTGTTCAAAATCCATAAACAATGTTCTTAGCATATAAACCGTGATCGTTACAAGCACTTTTAATACAATTTTTGAAATTACAGAAAGTATAATGCTACGAAACCTAGTCCCCTCACACTTCTGTAGCTTTAATAAATGTCTAAATTAAACATGATGGTGCCTCTGAGATGCTCCTATTATAGCTGACAGATGCCAAGGTCTGTACGTGATAATGTGTTTATATCATAGAGAAAGCCAAAGCTGTATCATAGAGAGATTAAGCAGCTCCACAGCTGGACTAGCTAGGCCTGTCTTGAAAGCAGAACAATAGACGGCTACAATCTGCCATGACATCAAGTTGACAGTCTTTATCTGCCATTGTTCCTTTAAAACATGGGAAAAGTGTTTCTTTGGAAAATCCAAAAGCTACCAGATGTGCTGCAATTCCCATCCTACCATTTGTTTGTAAGGCAGGGCTGAAGCAAACTATAGTTCTGGACTACTTAGTTATACACCAGTGACCGGAGAACTGTATACATGTCTCCCAGCCCACTGTGTTCCCTGAAGCATGTCCTTTAGACTATTATGTTGTATTTGGACAATGACTCTTTCCCACTCCTAAAATAAAGGGAAATTCTGAGTAGACTATGTTTCAATCTTATATTGCTCTATTCTTGATTGTGTAAAGAATATTTTGTTTTTGAGTATAGCTACAATGAGGTCATTCAGCACATTATGGAATGACAGACTGAGAGGATTTTCCAGTCATAAAGAAAATACACGTATCTTCTTTTCTGGGATAAGAATTAAACTGTGACTTCTCAATGTTTGTAATCTCTGAAAAAACAATTTTCTGTCCGGTAGGAATGAAAGTTTAATGCTGCAGACAGTATAGGTGTATTATTCTACAGTTCTATGTAGCACAGTTGTATCTTAATAAGGAAGAATGGAGTGAAAAAGGTTTTTATGAACGCCTGTTTCTTGCACTAAGAAAATAAGGTTTGTCATTCCAACTATTCAGAATTTAAATGGGAATTCTTGGAATTATTGATGTTATTGATGTTATTTACTGTAATTTGGACAGATGTGTATGCACCTGCTCACATCCATATACATAGAACACCTCTGGTATTAATTTCACAGCACATCCATATTTCAAAATGAGGTGGTTTTGGATTGTAATGAACTGAAAAATAAATAAATAAGGAAGACTTCAAATAGAATTTACAATAACAAAATACATTCTAAGAATGCTTGATCACCATGTAGTGAAAGAAAAAAAATACAGGGAAGAGCTTCACAACCTCTTGTTATTCATTTGTTTCATTTAAAATACTAGCTGCACTTTGTCTCTTTTATTTTGCATAATAATAAAATGTGAGAGCAATCATGGTATTGGGAGTGCAATTAAGCTTCAGCACAAAAGAGGCTGGAGTCTCAAAACACAATGAAAGTGCTGAAGTGGTTCTGTAGATTTCCGATGAAAGGATAATTGAGTGGACCTAATAACACTCTAAGTCGTAAGCATCCAGATTTTTTAGTCGCCTGTCTTTGGAACTATTGCACAGAGTACTTTTAAGACAAGTAGATACATGTTTCAAATATCTTGAGATAATGTGGCAGAGATGTGTTTCAATTTCCACAGTCTCCTTATTTGTGCATATACATATCCCAGTATATGTAAAGTTAGGAAAAATGTAGAACCAGGTCCAAGAAAAATGATCATTTGTACTGAATAAGATTTATCTTAAGGAATAAGCAAAAAGTAACCATACTATATTATTTTCAAAATGCTCATTCCATTTATAGAATAACTAAACCCAGTTAGAACAATTCTTCATAAAATTTTGAGCCAAATCCTCCCTATTTAGGAGTGGACATTGCAAAGCAAAAGAAAAATCATTACTGGGAGTAGATACCCAAGTTATATCTAATCCTTGAGTTTGGACCTTAAGAATGGTAATTAATTATACTGACAGATTTATAATTTTTATTACAAAAACAATATGGTTACCCATGGTTACTAGTCATGAGTGTTTTTGAGCCCCATAAAAGAGTGTCACCATTATACCATCTCTCTTTAATCAGTGAATTTAAGCACAATTTTTCATTATTACCAGAGAAATACTTTTTCTGAAGTGTCATTCTCCATGTACAAATGTAATACATGAGGAGTTCCCCACAATGTTAGACTAAGAGCAACAAACAATATCTGTCTTGAGTTCAGAGAATATGTATTCATGAGTTCATTTGTTGTATAACTGTATGGAATTATTATTATACTTATTCTGCCAAGAAATAACACTTCCTACTCAAGTCATGTTGTCAGAGGTCCATGTGTGACATTGTTCAAAATATATCAACCACCATTCACCCAAGAATTTGGAATATAGTTTTTTTAAGGAAATGAGTTATATGTTCTACTCTCAAGAAAGCATTTAAGCTTAAATTTTAAGCACAAGGTTAAACTTTGTCCCTTTTATTTAACAGGAATCACACAGTTAACTGCTTTGCTGAATGGGGATGATATGACACATATGCTTAAAGTTAAGCATTTGCTTAAGTGGTTACAACACTTTGCACTGTGCCTTGTAGCACACCTAAAAGAAGTTTTAATAGATTCAGAAAGCACTGAAGAGTGTCTAGTGCTGTAGTGTAGCTGTCACTTTAAGTTGACAACAACAGAATTTTCGTAATTTAACCCATTGTAATTGAAAGCAATATTGGACTTCAGTGTGACGCAGACATACCAGGGCTGCTCTGCACCATCATCTTCATAATCATCATCATCATCACTGATTCATTAAGAGAATAATTGGGCAGATCACAAATTTGTTCCAGTTACTAAATGATTCATGTCTATTGTATGTAACTTGATAACTTTTGCTACATCACAACAGCAGAAAGGAGCTGCTGACAGCTCCTATGAGATAATTGCAAAAATTGTCCTTAGGAATGAAATTGTTTTACAATCTCAGCCCAAAGGTATGGAACGGAAAACATGAAAAAATACAGTTGTCATAGGTACTGGCAGGTACCAGCTGTTTTGATCCTTACATTTTTGCAAATGTATTATTTAAAATTACTTGGATTTTTGTTGTTGTTATTTGTTACCAAAATAACACAAGAAGTTTCAGTTGTTATTGAACATTCATATTAGTAATGTATCTTACCATAGCTAAATTAGTCATGGTAGGTTTGAACCCAGGATGCTTCTTTTCCTTCCTCACAATCATTGCCTTATTTCCTCCCACATATTTTTCTTTTTTCATTTACTTTATTTTTTGAGTGATCCAATTATGCATCCACTATGGTGCTAATAGAAAATTTGGAGAGAGATTGGAGTGGGGAACGACTTTCTACCACATCTATTTGACTGTCTTATTATCCTTTCATAATAATCTATAGCATACATTCTTTGGGATCAAATTTGCATTTCCACATATTAGAAGATCATTTCCCAGACTGACAGGAAGGCCATATGTCTCATTATAATTTCTCACGCTCTTTTTGCTATCCCCAGAAGACTGCTGATGTATTTCACCCTTACTAAAACCCATTCTGTCCTGGAACAAACCTGCTAAAGTGTCCTTGCCTTTGTTCCAAATGCCTCACCCCAAACCACGTGCCACTAGTATTCTAGTGCTATTTAGCAGCTCTGTAATTGCAGGTCACTATCTCCATCATGTTTCTTACTTGTCTCTGCTCTTGCAGCTGCTATCTTTCTTTCTTTCTTTTTTTTTTTTTTTTTTGTTTTTTACTTTTTAAAGTGAGGAAGAAAAACATTTCTTATAATAGCACAAATGTTACTGGAATGTTTAAAAAATGTACATTTTTAAATTTTCTCTATATTTCTCCCAGTTTTCAGCCACACAGATTACGATTCACTTCTCTGTATAAGTCACTGAAGTAAGTGAGGAGAGGAGTGTAAAATGCACAGATTGAGAGATAGGCAGACCCTTGGTTTAGCTGCAGAACCTCCCAGCAACACCTGGCTGGAGAATGAGTTTGGGCTTCTGTCTCCACAAGCTTTTCTGTTTTGGAAGGGCTTTTTGTTTCTTGAGCATTCACTTATCTCAAACCTTCACTTCAGAGTTCATTGTACTCTTGTTGCTGAGGTATCTCAGGAAAAAAAAAACAGAAAACAACAAGAGTCCCTTGGGGAGCAAGTTTTCATATATAGCATGAATCATCGTGCTTGTTCTAACGTCAGAATGTTTCCCAGGCTCAGACTGACATTGAGAGAATTTTGATTCTCTATAGTTAGCAAAGCACCTTACTATGCAGATAAAGAAACATGCAGAAGCAGAACACTGAAAAACAGATCTTCATTAAAAAGATTTTTTTTTTCTTATTTTTAACCCAAGTATGTATTTAAAAGAAAAACATAAACAACAGCAGCAGCAACAAAAAAAACCCAAACAAACCCCCCAACCCCCCAAAAAAAACCAAAACAAAAAAAAACCCCAACAAATTACCCCTATCAGAAATTCCTGTATGTCAATTAATGGCCATCTTAAAAGCAGCATCTGCTTATCAACTGGCTTTTGCTTTTTATGCAACATTTCAGCTGGGCTGGCTGAAACACAAACAGGTGAAAATGACTTTTCCAAGGTCATTCTGTATGAACTCAGCTCTTACTAACACTTAGGGCTTACTTATTCCCAGTTCTTCCTATAAGACATTGCATCACGTATGCATTCCTCTGTGGTTAAATCTTTGAAATGATGTATTATCTTTTGATGATATATTCTTTAAGAAATCCAGTTGTTATGAATTGAAATTATATTTATTGTAAAGCCAATGATCTTGTGACTCTATTTGATATGCCAGTAGGTGTTCACATTTCCATAGGAATTTCATTGTAATTCAGGATCACTTAAATACTAATTAAGCTGTCTCTTCAAGGTTATTTTATTATAACGCTTGTACAGTTTGTTGGTTTTTTTGTTTTTTTTTCTTCAAAGTAAAATTTAAGCTGATCTGTCAAACTCAAATTAAGGTCCTAAACCTTAGACTCTAAGGAATATATAAGAAAAATGGTGCAAGCAGCTTTAACTGCTTCATGGATGGAAGAAGTTAGTATGTCAGGTATGTCATATTATAAATTATCCAATAATCTACTGGAAAGCGAGAAAGTAAAATAAACCCCAAATAAAAAAGTGGGTTAGCTAACTTCGTATCCCTTTCAGGAAGACCGTAGGATACCAAGACTGAGTTCAGAAATAAGCTAAGGCTTCACACAGAGAATCAGTCTCATATGACTGAGATAACCTCCTGAAGGACGTAATATGGGCATCTTGAAATTAGGAGATTCAGGA